>MKEJ01028723.1:0-22381 GCA_001753735.1 Embelia ribes
CCGGTTCCCTTTGTGTTCGTGTACAGACATCCTGTGGTCCGGTACTTAGGTCCAAAATTGCTATTCAACCTACATCAAATTTCTAGCAAGCTCTTCAACTGACTGTGTACCGGTACACTCTTTGGTGTGCCGGTTTCCAATGAGCTCTTCAACCAAACGTACACTCCTTTTGGGTACTGGTACTCTTTGTGTTCCGGTACACATCCTGTGGGCCGGTACTCCGTCCAAAATTGCTCTTCAACCAACATCAAACTTCTAAAACTCTCCATCATGATAACCAATACTCGCATCCTTCAAACACTTCACGACTATCTTCTACTTCTCTACAACATACGGCACGCTATTCTAGTACTACCAACATGTGCCATACTTCACAATGACGCAACGTCTCGTAACAACACATCAACACTAACGCCTCAACTCTTATATCACTTTTTATACTAATGCAACGTGTCAACACTAAATAAATAATTACATTATTTATATAAAAAAAAAATTCACTTGGAATTTTCGAGACGTTACAAGAAGTCCCGCACACGAATGTTTTTTGTTTTTTTGCGTAGTGTACATCATTTTTTACCTTCTGTACTCCCATATGACCCTGTTATAATACCATAAAACTCAAAAAGTATTTCTTGTAGGCGTGGAACCGCTACAGATCCGGTGGTGGACTTGCGTCTGATGATTCGGTAACAGGCGTCCCGCTTTTCCTTTGTGGATTGGCCTCTGGCTCATTTGCCAAAGCTGTGTGTCATCCTCTTGACGTTGTCAAGAAGAGATTCCAGGTTTCGTATTTCTCCATATCTAGTTTTTTTCCAGCTATAAGTAGTGAGCTGCTTGACCCCATTCCCACACCCCTAAAGATATACATACATATATATTGGAAATTGATATGCTAATGTGATCTAATGTCAATGAGGAGTTGAGGGTTTCCCCTGAAATGGGTTAGGTTTCTAAATTGTTCACTCTTTAGATTATTTCCCTTTAGATTAATTTCATTATTAGTTAGAACGTGTCGTTGGGCACATGAATAAGAATTATCTTTCTCCCTTTACAATTTTGAAATGGTATCAAAGCTAGTTCCCGATAGTGGGACATGTGGGTCACGATACCATGTTAAATAATATAAAGGGATAGGGAATTCTTATAGAGGTAATCAATTACATTAACCAAGCCTGTTAATATTGGTGATAGTTCTAAAAAGTTGGGAAATCAATATGACAGGAAATAAACCAAACAGTAAATAATGTAGAAATCAAATCTATTCAAACTACCATTTTCTTTTATCACTTTCTGTTAGATTCTGTTTGTTTATTCAAAATCAAGTAAATTAATGCAAACAGTAAAAGGGCGTACCAGTGTTGAATCTCCCACACTGTGGGGTCTGGGGAAGGAAATATCTAGGCAGCCTTCCTCTTGTTTTGCAGGGAGACTGATTCGAACCCACGACTACTAGCGCACAATGGTGAGACTCCACCATTGCGTCAAGCCCATCCTTCAAATTAATACAAAAAATGCTTTTAAAAAGTGACATTATTAACGACGTATTGGATAGATAGGACAATCGGACACCATGACTTGTGCTTCTTATGAACAATGTTGTACAATTTTTGTTGTTGGGTACTCAGGTCTTTCTATTTGGATATTAGTCACCTATTTCTCCCAATTACTTGCGTATTCATACCTATTGCAGATTGAAGGATTACAAAGGCATCCAAGATACGGAGCCCGAGTCGAGCACAAGGCTTACAGTAACATGTACGATGCTCTGTGCCGGATTCTGCAGCAGGAAGGGTTGGCAGGGCTATACAAGGGCATTGTGCCCTCAATCGTCAAAGCCGCCCCAGCTGCTGCTGTTACATTTTTTACTTATGATTATTCATCTAAATGGCTAGAGTCCATTTTGACTTAAACTTTCATTTATATTTTTATTATCCTTTCGGGTTTTGGTTAAATGGCCTAGATGATGTAGAGTGGCTGTTAATAATTTCGATTTTTTGAAGCCAATATTTATAGAACTAGTTATAGCTGCAAGCCTGCAAGAGAGAGTTGAGGGTGGAGGTGATTGGTTTTGGTGACTAGTTTCTAATCCTGAGTTTTTTGTTTGTTTTATTTCACTTGGAACTTCAATTATTGGAAAAAGGGAAGGGTGGTGTCTAAATCAAAAACAAATTGAGTTAAGAGTAAGAGCCAAAATACATGCTATAGAAATAAAATTTTGTAATAAAAAATTATAAGGATATTTTTGTAATTGTGTATGAAAGATTATATTTCTGTAGCGTGCATTTTGTCTTTTACTCTAATTGTATTTTTTTTAGAGTTAAACACCACCGTCCAAGGGAAAAGATATTGTTTGACTGATGAGCTGCTAAATGTTTTGGCGTGATTTTTTTTCTGTTGATTGGTCTCTGGTTGTCAGCATTTGATCTACAAGCTTAGATTACTTCCAATCACAATTATCATGAAACTCTCCATCTTGGGAAACTCGTTGTGTGAAGTCTCATTTCATCATTTCCAGAGTGGAACCCGACGCTCAATGTGGCGACTCGAATCCGATAAGTTTCCTTGTCGCCGAACTTCATAACAAAAAAAAGGTTTCCTCGTCGCTGAGCGATATGAGAAGTAATTTTAATTACCTTTATTTTAATGCTCTCAATTTTTTTTAATAATTTTACTTGGTGTAATTCATTTTAAAGTACATAACTATTTTTTACTGCTATTTATATTTTCTAAATTCAACATTCTAATTTTCAAGCGTCGTAATTTATTGAATTATTTGTAGTACATTCTATTTCGTATTCTTCTGTATTTTCAAGTTCACATATTCCATATTTCATTATGGTGATGAACTCTGTTTATAAAATCTGAAACTTTGCTTTTAGTTTTTTCTGCTGTAGTGTCCAATTTCAAGAATTTTAAGGCCGAACACAACGAAAACATATTTCTGTTGTGCATGAAAACAATCGATTTTGGCTGTCAAAAACAAACAGCGCCATTCAGATTCTGAGAATCACACCACAAACCTACTATAACAATCGATACCACCAGATGCACACCGATACTTCCATCCGCAAATTCAAAATATTAATCTTCCACCATAACGGAAAACATGTTATGCTATTACTGTGTACTACCCCATTATTTATGATCAACCTCCATGGAATGGAACCATACAAAACTCCAACCACTCTGTGATCACAAATCTTTTCTTCACAGCTCATTTAGAGAAAAAATGTGTTAGGAAAGCCTAATAACACAAACCGGAATATAGGCCGAGAGCCGCTAACTATCTTGACATTTTCTGCTTATTGCTGTCCTCTGTTGGTAGTGAAACAGATCCGAGGATTTTCTGGATCTGAACAACATCAACCCGGAACTTCTCTGCGATCTGGGGAATATCCATGGGACCGTTGTGGTCATCTGCCTTGCCTTGATGTAAGAGGATGATGTGGCGTAGCTGTGCTACGTTGAGGGTCCCACTAGGTGCAGGCCTTTCCTCGTACCTGCTTGAGTCTGGTGTAGTGTTCCTCAGTTTAGGCATGGGTCTCTGATACTTCTCTACCACAGCTGCCTGCAACAGATTCATGGAGATTGAAAATCGGAAACACAAAATATATAGGATAAGAGAAATCATATCTGCACAATCATGTACAAAAAGCGTACAATACCAATTCACATATTTTCATGCAGGGTATGGACACTTTCTAAACATAAGGGTTTGCACTAGAATTAATTTCCATGGCATTAACAATGTAAAATTGTAGCAAGGTTCATCTCCTCAGACCCCTTTCACAATATCGGACATAAGTTTAAAACACAATATATGAAATTATGTTTTAATTGGCCACAAAACAGAAAAAGAAGATTCCAAGTCTTTGAATAGGAAGAGGCACTCTATAGTCTAAGATCGAAATAAGTAAAGAAAAATAAATACAGAAAAAATCAATGGCCATCAGATACGGATGAGGGATTTGTATGGGAAAAATACACATTCTAAAGAAAAAGGCACCACATCCATACATATTCTTCTTTCTTCCCCACACACTTGAGAAAGAATGATTTCACAAGCAATAGTTCAGCTCCAGTTAAATACTATGGATAAACATGATAGATTTTGACATTAATTTTCAATTGATTATAAAGAGAAAAAGAATAATAGCCTACCTCGCCCATCTCAAGTTTCCCTCCAGCTTTGGAACTAATTCTACCCACCAATTTACCCAGCATAGCATCGAACTGTGGATCCCGTTCTTCGAGAACATTCTCTGAATTAATTGTTGACGACTCAACCTCTAAAAAAAAAGGCTGCAAATCAGAATCAGCCCCTTTATAATCACTGCACAGATTTTTTCCAGTAGTTTGTTACACATGACATTTAAACCAAAGTAGTTTGTGATAGGTTTTACTAGGTAGGAAAAACCCAAGTCAAGATTAACTTTGTATTTTCTAATTGAGGCTGTAACTGCAAAAGGTACATAGTGTTGTTTTTGAAAGAGGCAAAAGAAACCCCAAGAATGTGCTATTACGCCAAAAAACAACAAAGGGAAGTGATGATCAAGGTGTAATATCGGGCAATGAAGAAAACTTTAAACTTGAATGGAGAGAAAGTAAAAGTATTGCCACTTTTTGTTGTTTCAAGTTGGCCTTGGACACTATGAGTGTTTTCTGATGATAGGGATCCAATATTAATCAAATCTAAGCATGTTGCAAGTACACATACTCATTTTGTAATTAAAAAAGATATGGTTTTAAATTTGTCTAAACCGTGACGAGCTCTTCTCTTGACATCCTTCTTTTACATTACGAGCAAGGCAGATTCAAGTATGATAGACCGATGGTGTAGTATAAGTGCATTGAAGCTACAAAATACTCTAGAACAATAAAACAAAATCCACTAATATCAATTTGAAGTGGGCAACTTCGAAAACTTTTATAGGGTTTTACTAATTATTTTCTTTCAAATGTTCCGTGCTATGGTCAAATAGTAATTTTCTTTCTTTCTTTTTTCCAAATCTTTTTCTTTTATGCCAAGGGCACTCCCAGCTTATTTTCAGTGTCTGAATTTCAATCATTATACTTCAGTCTTCAAATTAGAGGCTGAGGTATAAGTAATGCCCACACGAGACCCCCGAAGACCGGTGATTGAATGGCAATCCCTAGATGAAGAGGATCAATATAAAACCACTATTCCCACCGTCCTTAAATAATAGACTTAGTTTGATCGGTGATAATTAGAAATACACACAAACACACACACACAAGGGTTTTAACCTTACAACTATAACTTAACATGTTCAATCTGAAATTCGCTATTTAAGCAGTGAGCAAAATCAAGTCTATATAATTGGAGGTCTAACCGGAGACGGCGGAGACATTATCGGCGGCGACAACCTTGCTCGGCGGAGGACGGGTATCAGCAGCCGCCACCTTGGCTGAAGGCGGTGGCGGTGGGCGGATCCTTCCAGATGCTCGACGTAATGCCTGCCCCATCTCTCTCTCTCTCTCTCTCTCTGAGTATATCTAACGACAGTCTGAACCGCGAGACGCGAAGTTCCAGAGAGAGAGAGACGATTCTCCCCTCTGAAGCTCTCAGGTAAGGTCTAATTTGTTTCACTAGGGATTCCCAGATCTGTGTATATCTCTCCCTATATACAATTCCACCGTGTGGTAATTGCTAGATTGAATGCTATATTGTTTTTGCTCAATTCGTTAAGAGATTTCACGTTTGTGTATGTATTTATGTGTACTATTCTTGTCAAGGATCTGTTTTCGGATGTTACGGATCTGTTCTTTTTGTTTTTTTAATGTGATTTCGATTGGATAAGGTCATATGTGATTTATGTTTAAGATAGTAAATAATACAAGGCTAATTCTAGAAAATTCTTTTTTTCTAGTTTTTCTAGGTTTTAAAATTTAGTTTTGAAGAGTAATTTGAACCCTGCTTTCCAAAATCAGTAAACTTTACCTCTCCTTCCTCAGACACGTTGCTAATGCGGGAGTTATGTACTAGATTGTACATATATATAAATATATAATCTTTCCTTTTATTCTCCATATCTTGGAAAGTTATGTAACAGAGTGAGCTATGAAAAAAAATTGAACTATATATATACATAAATGTGCGTCTCAGTGCACAAAGATCCCGCATTGCGGGGTATGGGAGGATTTGATGAACGCAACCTTACCCCTGGCTCCAGAGATGTTGTTTGCAATGGACGAACTCGTGACCCATAATTCGAAAACCAATTGAATACCTGACCAAAACACTCTAAGTGCCAATTTATGTCCTAAGGCTAACGGCTTTTTGTAGAAGTTCAAAAGTTAAACTTTGCAGTTCATATATAACTTATAATTCATTTTGATGGGTAGAGAAAATAGAGGAAGTGTGGCTCCTCTTCAAAGACTTCTCATTAGCGCTACTGCACACTCTTTTGATTGACCAAAGTGTGGAGATGATAGTATTGTTCTGTGTGTATATAATTATTGACGCGGGTTATGGGTTATTTTAAATTATTTATTGTTTAGTTGTGTTACCTAATCATATGATGTCCCTTTGTGTTCAGACTAGAGATACTTTAGCCACATCAAAGGTAAAAAATCCTCTTCTAAAAATGAGTGTGGTGGGTTTTGATTTCGGGAACGAGAGTGGTGTTGTAGCAGTTGCAAGGCAAAGGGGAATAGATGTTGTACTCAATGATGAGTCCAAACGAGAGACTCCGGCTATTGTTTGCTTCGGTGAGAAGCAGAGGTTCATTGGAACAGCTGGCGCTGCTTCCAGTATGATGAATCCAAAGAATACTATTTCACAGATAAAGAGGTTGATTGGGCGCCCATTTTTGGATCCAGAGCTCCAACGAGACATCAAGGCGTTGCCTTTTTCCGTTACTGAAGGACCTGATGGATACCCTTTGATCCATGCTCAATATTTGGGAGAGATGTGGATGTTTACGCCAACCCAAGTCTTGGCAATGGTGTTCTCAGATTTGAAGACCATAGCAGAGAAGAATCTGAACGCTGCTGTTGTTGATTGTTGTATTGGAATACCGGTTTATTTCACTGATCCTCAAAGAAGAGCAGTCCTGGATGCAGCTACTATTGCTGGTTTGCATCCTCTTCGTTTGTTTCACGAGACCACTGCAACTGCTTTGGCTTACGGAATCTACAAGACAGATTTACCCGAAAATGACCAGCTGAATGTTGCCTTCGTTGACATTGGGCATGCTAGTATGCAGGTCTGTATTGCTGGTTTCAAGAAGGGTCAGCTCAAGATCTTGGCCCATTCATTTGATCGATCTTTAGGGGGCAGAGATTTCGATGAAACTTTATTCCAGCATTTTGCTTCAAAGTTCAAGGATGAATATAAGATTGATGTGCTGCAGAATCCCAGGGCCTGCCTCCGGCTTCGCGCTGCCTGTGAAAAGTTAAAGAAAATCCTCAGTGCAAATCCAGAAGCACCTCTTAATATTGAGTGTTTGATGGACGAGAAGGATGTGAAGGGTTTCATCAAGAGAGATGAGTTTGAGCAAATTAGTATTCCAATCCTGGGGCGTGTGAGGAAGCCTTTGGAGAAGGCAGTTTCTGAAGCTGGACTGACAGTTGAGAATATCCATTCAGTTGAGGTGGTTGGTTCTGGATCTCGTGTCCCTGCCATAATTAAGATTTTGACCGAGTTCTTTGGGAAAGAGCCAAGGCGTACCATGAATGCCAGTGAATGTGTCGCTAGAGGATGTGCCCTGGAATGTGCAATTTTGAGTCCAACTTTCAAAGTGCGAGATTTCCAGGTAGACTCCCTCTAAATCCTTGGATTGCCCGTTTCTTCTTTATTAGTTTCTTGTGATGTATGATTTTCAGCTGTCTTTGCATTCTCATTGCCTTGTTCTTTTCTTAATCTGAATATTTGTGATTGTCTTATAAATAAACAAGTGTTTGTTTTTATGAAGGTCAATGAGAGTCTTCCATTCTCCATTGCCCTATCATGGAAAGCTTCTGCTGCAGATACTCAGAATGGCGGTGCAGAAAATCAACAAACCACTATCGTGTTCCCGAAAGGGAATCCAATTCCTAGTATCAAGGCACTTACATTCTATAGATCAGGAACTTTTACTTTAGATTTTCAGTACGCTGATGTCAATGAGCTGCAGGCACCTGCAAAGATTAGCTCGTATACGGTAAGTTGTCCATTTACTGTGCTTATAAGATGACTTTTCTCCTAGATACCCAATTTCAGATATTAAACTTGTCTGGTATTTTAAATTTGTTACAGATTGGTCCCATCCAACCAACTAAAAGTGAAAGGGCAAAATTGAAGGTTAAGGTTCGCCTAAATCTGCATGGAATCGTAATGGTGGATTCAGCAACCGTGAGTCACCAAAACTATGTACACTATTCATCTTTGATCTGTATCAATGGTGCTAACTAACCATGAATATGTTTCATGCTTACATATCAGCTATTGGAAGAGGAAGAAGTTAAAGTTCCTGTTGTTAAAGGGACTAGTAAGATGGAGACCGACGAAGCTTCAAGTGATACTGCTGCCCCAGCTGCTGAAACTGATGTGAATATGCAAGATGCTAAATCAGAATTTTCTGGGGCTGAAAATGGTGTTCAAGAGTCGAGAGATGAGCCTGTTAAAATGGAAACTGATTCCAAGGTGAGGACTTGGCTTCCCGTCTTAGTAGCATTTGTACACATGTGGATATCATCAAACTTTCTTTTGTTTTCCCATCAGTGAGATATTCTGGCTTCCATTCACTAACACTGATACATAAGAAAACTACTATACGAATGAAAGACAAGAGGCATCAACAGCTATGAAAATCGATTTGATACTTGACCACTATTTCGGTAGTAGCCAATCAAAGTGCCTCTTTAGGAGTCTAGCTGTAAAGTTTTGTGGTTAGCTTCAATGTAATTCTTTTTTGCAATCTCTTGTGTTATAGTGACGCTTTCCTCAGTATACATTGTACAATCTCCCGTAACTTTGATACTTTCATTTTTAAGCACTTCTTTGTTTATGGGAAACACTTCTCTAATCAGAAAATAAAATAGAAAAAAGTTGAACAGGTAAAGTTTGTTCTCCTTATGTATGATACTCTTTAATTTTGTTATGTAGACTGAGGCTCCAAAGAAAAAGGTGAAGAAATTGAACATTCCTGTATCAGAGGTGGTTTATGGGGGAATGGCTCCTGCTGATGTGCAAAAGGCAGTGGAGAAAGAATTTGAAATGGCTTTGCAGGATCGAGTTATGGAAGAAACCAAAGAAAAGAAGAATGCTGTTGAATCATATGTTTATGACATGAGGAACAAGGTAAGTCGGTGACCTGTGATATAGATAACCTATTAAGAGCAGAGAAATTCGACTTTTTACAGTTTTCTGTTTGTTTTCCAGCTTTATGACAAATACCAAGAGTTTGTTATCGATTCGGAGAGGGAGCAGCTTTCTGCTAAACTCCAGGAGGTGGAAGATTGGTTGTATGACGAGGGTGAGGATGAGACTAAAGGTGTCTATATTGCTAAGCTTGAGGAGCTTAAGAAGGTTGGTTTTACTGTCGAAGTTGTTGGTCGGGCATGTTTGCTTGATGTACAGGATGTTTGACTTAATATTATTGAAATTTTGCAGCAAGGTGATCCTGTTGAGGAGCGTTACAAAGAATATACCGAGAGGGGCTCCGTGATTGATCAACTTGCCTACTGTGTCAATAGTTATAGAGAAGCTGCAATGTCAAGTGATCCTAAATTTGATCACATCGATTTATCAGAGAAGCAAAAAGTGTGAAATTCTCTTTCCACCTTTCTTGTATGTAAGATATCCCAAATTTATCGTTGTCATATGTTGATTTCATTTGGTTACGTGGTAGGTGCTGAATGAATGTGTCGAAGCTGAAGCTTGGCTGAGGGAGAAGAAACAACAACAAGACTTGCTACCAAAGCATGCTTCTCCAGTTCTGCGGTCAGCTGACATCAAACGAAAGGCTGAGGCCCTGGATAGGTATATAGTTTGATCATTCAATACTTCTGGATGTCATCTATCTTCTTTTTTATACTTTTGGATGGTAATATTAGCTGGATATCCAGAACTCTCTTCTATTAGTTCCTCATGCTATTAATTTTAGAACTTGAATTTACAATGGAAAAAGAATTGGGTGGTTTTTCTTCTTGGGTTGCATTAGTTTGGAGTTAAAAAGCGCTAAATATTACCGAGTGTTTTCTGCTTTCCTCTCCATAGGTTCTATTTGAAACGATATCAACCATGTACATTACGTGCAGCATATCAATCTTGCTTTTTTTTCCTTCCAAATTTCTTGTTTTCAGGTTCTGCAGGCCGATAATGACAAAACCTAAACCCAAGTCCGCTAAACCTGAAGCAGCAGCACCGCCACCTCAAGGAAGCGAAACGCAACCTCAGGCCCCTGATTCTAGTCCAAATGGGAAAGCCAGAGCAGCCAATGGGGAAGCGCCATCTCCTGCAGGAGAGCCAATGGATGCCGAGGCAGCTACTGGTGCTGCTTAAATTAGCATTTGCCATTTTCAATCGACGGCAATGCTGCGTTGTTGAGGTTAAGTTTCTCTCATTTGTTCAATAGTTTGCCTTGTATAGCATGAATTCAGGGTCTCCGAAATCCAGTTTTTTCCCCAAGGGTTTGAAGAGAATATCTAGATTTGCTGCTATATTGTAGTTTCTTTTCATTTGGTGATGATCAGTTAGACAGTACGTGGTGTTACTTATAAATTACTTGTCTATTTTATGTTTCTTGTGAGTATATATATCTGGGTTTTATTGTATCCCTAAAAGGTGAATTACTCTTCAAATGCAATTTTTGGGTTTTAAGAGAGTTTTGAGTTCCCCCTTATTGGTACATGTTTTGAATATAAGAAAAGCTCTGGACATTTTGTCCTTGAATCACATTTAGTTATCGGGGACGGGTCAAATAGCTATTTATTCCTCCATCTTCATTCTCGCGTTTCAAATATGGAAATACATTTTATGAACACGATATCCGACAAGTATTGCAATGTTAAATCCTTCGCACTTAGTAACGGAGAGACCAGTAAAGGATAATCAAGTAAGTGAATAAATCAAATGATGCAGCTAGCGGATGAAAGCAGTGGATTGCTAATATGTTGTACGAATTTGATTGTACGCTGGCAAAATTGACTCTGTAACATCGTCGCTTTCCGTGGTTATGAGGCATGCCAGTAACTAACTAGAAACGATAGTCCGGCTTTCTGTGGTTATGAGGCGTGCCAGTAACTAACTAGAAGCGATAGTCCGTGGTTACGAGGCATGTCGGTAACTAACTAGAGATTATAGTCTTTTGAGTAAACGGACTAATAACATTGTTCCTTCTGTGAAAGTATGGTAAGGCATGTCAGCAACTAAAAGTGGTGAAAAGTAAAGCAGTTCAATTTTAAAGCAAAACAGTACAAAATCTTGAGTTCGCAATCAAACAAGCTCTTATGTTTACCTTATTGACGTTTTTAAACTAATAAGTTAGTTTTTTTCAATTCAAGAAAAAATCTGTATGCATCCGGATCATAACTTTAAACTAATTTAAAACAAAGCAACAAATAAACTTCATTAAAAAACTTTGCTAGCCAAATATTGTACAGTTTTAATAGAAAAAAAAACTTCCCTAAATACAAGAAATAATAAAATGCAAAAAACCATCATATATTATAATTAATTTTCAAATAGTCACTAATAGTTCAAATTTTTGCAATTGGTCACCATATATTATTAGATTTTTTTATTTGACCATATTAATCACTTCCCAATTAAATTACTTGCTAAAAAATTTTGTATATACAATTACCATGATATTAACACATTTTGAACTGGTATCAACATTAATGATAGTTTAAAACTCACATATACTCAACCATTTTATTAAAAAACGTAGTTTGTAATAAATAAATTTTCTAAGTTTGGATGACTTCGCTAATTGATTTAAATTCAAAAACTGATTAAATTCCCGTGAGTATGGTAAGAAATTTTTTTCCGTTTGATAATTTTAATAAAATATAATATAATAGTTGTCAATTAAAATAAATAAATAATTTGTAACAGTTAAATTAAAAAATTAAATAATATATTATAGTCAATTGAAAAAGCGGAGAAAAATAAAAAAAGATACGGAGTATTTAGTTGTTAAGATGGAAATTTCTAGAAGAAATACGCATCTCTGCTAAACCACGAACTGAATATAAAACTGTTGCGATTTCGTACAAACCCTAAACCCCTCTCTCTCCCTCTCTCTCTCTCTCTGGGCTTCAGATTGTGGAAGCCTCTCTCTCATAATTGCATCGATTCATCATCATCTCGAAGGTACAATCTCGCAGGGCCTATCTCTTCCTCTCTCTACAGTTCTCAGATCTATGGATTTGTAGATATATGTATGTGTGTGCTAGTTGGTACTGATTTGAAAAATATTTCTCTTTGATGATTGCAATGTGAGCTTAAGGTAACTATGCAATGTTTTCGAATGATTGGAGTTGTTATTTTTATTAATTTATTTGATTATTTTAGCGTGGAATTAGTAATTGCCGAGCTATTTGGCTGGATGGTGATAAAAAATTTAATCTTTATACCTCGAACATTAGTGGCTGGCTTATTGTTTACATGGCATCTGAATGTCATAATTGGTTCATGTTTAACCTTTTCCTGAAATTAATATTGTAGTTTTTAATATTCTAATTTGAAGATTTCATAGTTTCAAGTGCGCCACCATTGCAATCTGGGGTCATAGGTTTGTACCCTCGAAACAGCCTCCGTATAATCAGGGGCAAGGTTGCATACTTCGTAACCTACCAGATGCTGTAATGCGGGAGCCTTATGCATTAGGATGCATATATATTCATGTGCGTGTGCGTGCACGTTTGCTGTGTGGGATTAGTAAAGGAAATACCACGCGCCACTATGTTCTAAATTATAGGGTTTAAATTTTAGTGGATGTTCAAACCAGTATATTTCATATTATTCAATCCCCTAGTTCTCTGCTGGGATTCCCTGAAGGTGGGTGAGTGTTATCTATATTCTAGCCTCTATTTTTGAGTTTGAATTTTAGGGAATTCCCAAACCAACCCTTGAATCTCCTAATTTGCTATTGTGATACCTTCAAGTGGAGGAGCATTGGTCATCCCCAATGCTAATTTCAAGTTTCCATAAATCTGGTGTGAGCATTACCTAGATTTTTGCTTCTATTTTAGTGTTTGAGCAGGAATTAAAATCTAGGGAATGATCTCAATGTGAGTTTAAGAAATTTATGCTATGTTTAAACAGTATCATACATATTGAAGGCGTGATGTATAAATGCTATAATAGGTGTCTTCATAGAGTGAGGTGTTGATTGAACCAAGAGAAAATCAGGGTTTCCGTTTTGGGATTTTTGTTGCCAGTGATGTTTATGTTATCATATACTCTTCATTTTCTTGCTTAATATGTATTTGCCTTTGAGTGTATGGAATGGTTACTTTTTTCCCTTGGGTTTTGCCGCTTTTGTGGAATAGGTTTTGGTTTACCTTGTGCTGATATTGTGCTTTGAGCATTTAATGAATTGAAAGTTCACATTCACAGGAAAGATACACTTTCTCCTTGGTAGAGCGATTTGAGAGTGGAAAGGAATTACTTCAGAAAATGAGTGTGGTTGGTTTTGATTTTGGGAATGAGAGCGGTGTTGTTGCTGTTGCGAGGCAAAGGGGTATAGATGTTGTACTTAATGATGAGTCCAAGCGTGAAACTCCGGCTGTTGTATGTTTTGGTGAAAAACAAAGGTTTCTTGGAACAGCTGGGGCTGCGTCAAGTATGATGAACCCAAAGAATACAATTTCACAGATTAAGAGGTTGATTGGGCGCCCATTTTCAGACCCTGAGTTGCAACGAGATCTCAAGGCCTTGCCATTTTCTGTTACTGAAGGCCCTGATGGATACCCATTGATCCGTGCTCAATATTTAGGAGAAATGAAGACTTTTACGCCCACCCAAGTCTTGGGAATGGTGTTCTCAGATTTGAAGATTATAGCAGAGAAGAACTTGAATGCGGCAGTTGTGGACTGCTGTATCGGGATACCTATTTACTTCACTGATCTTCAAAGAAGAGCTGTCATGGATGCTGCTACAATTGCGGGTTTGCACCCTCTTCGTTTGTTTCATGAGACCACTGCTACTGCATTGGCATATGGGATTTACAAAACAGATTTACCTGAAAGTGACCAGCTAAATGTTGCTTTTGTCGATATTGGGCATGCTAGTATGCAGGTTTGCATTGCTGGGTTCAAGAAAGGCCAGCTCAAAGTCTTGGCCCATTCATTCGATCGATCTTTAGGTGGCAGAGATTTTGATGAAACTTTGTTCCAGCATTTTGCCGCAAAGTTCAAGGACGAGTATAAGATTGATGTCTTCCAGAATGCCAGGGCTTGCCTCAGGCTTCGTGCTGCCTGTGAAAAGTTGAAGAAAATTTTAAGTGCAAATCCGGAAGCACCTCTGAATATAGAGTGTTTAATGGAAGAGAAAGATGTCAGGGGTTTCATCAAGAGGGACGAGTTCGAGCAAATTAGCATTCCCATATTAGAACGCGTGAGGAAACCACTAGAGAAGGCTCTTTCGGAAGCTGGTCTCACAGTTGAGAACATTCATTCGGTTGAGGTTGTAGGTTCTGGTTCTCGTGTCCCTGCTATAATAAGAATCTTGACAGAGTTTTTTGGCAAAGAACCAAGGCGTACAATGAACGCTAGTGAATGTGTTGCTAAAGGTTGTGCTTTGCAGTGTGCTATTCTGAGTCCCACATTTAAAGTGAGGGAGTTCCAGGTAAAATTTGCTCTCCCATTTTTTTGATACTAGTTTCTTTCTCTATGGATTTTACAGTCGCTTTTTTCCCTCTCATGGCTCTTTTATTGCACTGCTTGACAAGCATCTGTTTGTTTTTCAAGGTCAATGAGAGCTTTCCTTTTCCTATTGCTTTGTCATGGAAAGGTGCTGCCCCAGATGCTCAGAATGGAGGTGCTGAAAATCAACAAAGCACTGTTGTTTTTCCCCAGGGAAATCCAATTCCTAGTGTCAAGGCTTTGACATTTTATAGATCGGGAACTTTCACCATTGACGTTCAATATGCTGATGTCACTGAACAGCTAGCACCGGCAAAGATTAGCACTTACACTGTAAGATCCGTGAACAGTTTATGCTACAGTTTACGTGTCCTGGCATCAGAGGATATGTACTTGACTTGGTTTTTGTAATTTTGTGCAGATTGGTCCATTTCAATCAACTAAGGGTGAACGTGCAAAGCTAAAGGTGAAAGCTCGATTAAGTTTGCATGGAATTGTATCGGTGGATTCTGCAACTGTAAGTTTTTGGAACAGTTTATGTTTTACTTTCTTCTTGTTCTAGTGAGTTGTTTTTTGGACTTCTTTTGTTTTCATCATGAGATTACACAAGTTTGATGTCTTGTCTACATCATCAGCTGTTAGAAGAGGAGGAAGTTGAAGTTCCGGTTGTTAAGGACTCTACAAGTAAGATGGATGCAGATGAAGCTCCCCCTGCCTCCGAGACTGATGTTAATATGAATGATGCTAAACCAGATGCCTCCACAGCTGAGAATGGTGTCCAAGAGTCGGGGGAGAAGCCCATCCAAATGGAAATAGATGCCAAGGTTAGACTGACCATCGCCTCTTTGTTAACTATTTTGCAGATTGGCATTATGTATGTCATGTTTCTGTTATATTATCTACTAACTTATTGGAAGCTAAGTTTTGTGAATTTCTCTATGGGACATGCATGTTTCTCCAATGCTTAAGCTGAACTTGAATTTTTGGTATGATGCACGCTATTAATACAATATAATGTCCCCCAATTTGGGTCATCCAAAGTTCTAGGCAGGTCCTACGATAATAATCACACAAAATTTTCAGTTTTACATTCTTTCCCACCTCATTTTTTAATCAAAGAGGATATGATCCTTTCATTTCATAATTTTATTGTTAGTTACTGATGTCTGGAGTAATTTGATATATGTATGAATCATACATGCTTGTCGCTTTGTGTGTCTTCATCTATCTGCAATACGCAGACCAGTGTGGAGAGTGATATAGTTGTTAATCAGCTATATTTTCTGCTGTCTAGGTTGACGCTCCAAAGATAAAGGTGAAGAAGTCCAATGTTCCTGTATCTGAGATTGTTTATGGAGGAATGTCTAGTGCGGATGTGCAGAAAGCAGTGGAGAAAGAGTTTGAAATGGCTTTGCAGGATCGTGTTATGGAAGAAACCAAAGAAAAGAAGAATGCTGTCGAGGCGTATGTTTATGATATGAGAAACAAGGTAGGATTAAGACTTCTAATAAAATCATTGCCTATTAAAGTTAGAGATTTTATAACTCGATTGGTTTTTTGCTTCCAGCTTTGTGACAAATACCAGGAGTTTGTCACTGAGCCAGAGAGGGAAGAGCTTTCAGGTAAGCTCCAGCAGACAGAAGATTGGTTGTATGAAGATGGTGAGGATGAGACCAAAGGTGTCTACATTGTCAAGCTGGAGGAGCTCAAGAAGGTTGGTTTTTACTGTTAATTTTCTTGTCCAGTTTGAGGTTTTTTTAATCTATAATTGACAATATTGGAAATCTGCAGCAAGGTGGCCCCATCGAGGAGCGGTATAAGGAACATACAGAAAGAGGCTCGGTGATTGATCAACTTATTTATTGCATCAATAGTTACAGAGAAGCTGCAATGTCAAGCGATCCCAAGTTTGATCACATTGAGTTGGCAGAGAAGCAAAAGGTTCGAACTCACTCTTATATGCATGCATGTGTAGGTTTGGACTTATTTCCATCTTTGGTATATTGATTTCATTGCGGTTGTTTGGTAGGTATTGAATGAATGTGTCGAAGCAGAAGTTTGGTTGAGGGAGAAAAAGCAGCAACAGGACCTACTGCCCAAATATGCGACTCCAGTCCTCTTGTCAGCTGATGTTAGAAAGAAGGCTGAAGCTCTTGACAGGTATCCATTTGATTCATTTGATTGTTCGAGGCTTCTGTAAATGACTTCAATATTATATTCTCCTTTCTTTTCCAAGTCCTTCAAGTTAACTTTCCGTCTCATCTTGACATATGTATCATTTAGTCAAGCTTGATGTATAAAATTTTTACTTAGTAGTAACTCTCTCATCTTGACATATGTATCATTTAGTGAAGCTTGATGTATAAAATTTTTACTTAGTAGTAACTCTCAAACTCTATTCTCTAATGCATAAAGTAGTTAGCACCGGTGTTAGATGGAGCTTAATTCTTCAAGATTCTTTTCCGATGCAAACAGTAAGAGGATCATCCACAACAATGCTGTCTTTTATTTCTCTTATTTCATCGTCCTTTTGTATGGTTGAAATTGTACCTCCTTTCATGAGTTTCAAGTGTCATTTCTTCCTTCCCAATCATATTCATTTGCTACATGTTTCTAAAGAAATCGGCGTTCCATGTTTTTCTGTTTCTTCATACCAAACCATGCAAGGAAGGAGGTGCATCTTTTTTGTGCACCTGGTTTTGATATTGACTGGTGTTTCCAACAATGTTTTTGCAGATTTTGTAGGCCGATAATGACGAAACCCAAGCCAGCCCAGCCAGCTACACCTGAACCAGCTTCACCTTCTCAAGTAGCTGAAAATACCGATGCTAGCCCAAATGAGAATGCTGGCTCTGAGGTGCCACCTACAGGTGGAGAACCAATGGAAACAGAAAAGTCAGACACGTCCCCAGGTGCTGCGTAAATTGGTCGACCCTCTTATTTAATGAAGGAAACTGATTTTCTTGATCTACTGGGTTTTTTTGTTGAATCTGGAACATTTTTTGGGGTCATTGATTTAAGACCGTGGTGTGCTTGCCAGTGATACTGTTTGACTTGCAAAGCCAACTCACGTACTTGGTGGTTAAATTATTCTCGGTCCTCTGGATCCAGTTTCAGAGGATTTGTAATAGAAGCCATTGTCATGTCCGATTCATCTTTTATATTTTAAGATAGGGGCTCTCAAAGTCTCCAGACTTGATTTCTTATTTTTTTGTATCAATTTTGGGGTTTTATTTCAAACTTTGTTTCATGCGTTCTTGTAGGTTTTTACTTATTTGATGTCCAATATGTCCCCTACAATTTTCATATGTCGAGTGGGGGTTTCCCGCAAGTCGAATAAATTCGTTATTAATTTATGCAGATAAAATTATGAATTTTAAAGAAAATCATTCCGAATTCAGACATGGACAAGGGTTTTTGCCAGGCTGAGCATTTCCTTTTATTGCGTGCAACCTCAATTCCATTGAAGGAATGACCAACTAATAATTTTTTCTACAAGTAATTCGACCCTCATGAACGAACATTTAAATGCTTACTTCTTTACTTGAAAGACTTCCAAACTGCATGCTAAAATGGCAAAGGAGAAACAAAGGTAGTGACAAGGTCATTTTCACATCAATAATATCCGTACGGTTCCACTAATAATTTGCTAAACCAAACAACTAGTTTCACATATTTTCTGCTTTAAAAATCTAAATTCAAGATGCTAACACCATCAGAAACAGAAGCAAAAATATATTCATACGAAGAACAAACACAGCACGTCGAACAAAGTACAATAAACTGGACCGAGATGAAAAAGATAGCTTACAGAATCTAAGCCTAACAGGACCGAGATGAAAAAGATAGCTTACATAATCTAAGCCTAATGCTTACACTTGGCAATTGCCTGGTAAGTAAGAGAGGAAAATAGGCAAAAAGCAGAGGTCTCAAGGCTCATATCCAATACAACAACATGAGGCCACTGGCAAAGCGAACTAACGAAAAGAGATTTATTTTCATTTTCTAATTTCCTTACATCACTCACTCAGAGTCTCGGTAGAGAGGTCATTATCGTCATCTCCACTTTCCCTTATTCTTGCAATCTCTGCCTCGGCCCTCTCCAAAATCTGCCTTTTCTGCTCCTCCAACTCCCTCTGGAAATCCATTCTCATATTTTCCAACTCCACCATTTGCTGTCTTTTACCATGTTCGATCTTCTCATATATATCACCAAATTTATCAATGGCATCCGCAAGCAATCTAAAGGAAGCTCCATCATCTTTCTCACAATCATTCCCACCTTCACCAGATTCCGAATTGCAAGGACTATCTCTCAATTCATCCATACCATTAGCAAGGTCCAAATACGCTTTAGGGTTCATAAACACGTACTCCCCTGAATCCATACCACATGAGAGGCTTTGCCTCTGTGGAGGGGACGACATTAAAAAGTCCATTTTCCTAAAATACACCCATTTGCTAGCAACGCCACTTCCCGACTTCATCTTCTCCTTTTTGTACTTCTTTCTCAATGTATCCAAACGATTCCTACACTGAGCTTCCGTCCTCTCAATTTTCGATTCGTGAGATACTTCTTCAGCAACCTCTTGCCACTCTTCGGCTAGAAGACTCTTTCTCCCCCTTTTAAGAAACTTATCACCCCAAGTTTCCAAAAGAAAAAATGTCTCATAATCGGTCCAATCAACTATGCTAGGCCCTTGCTTTGAAGTAGATGGCTCAAACTCATAGCTTGACAACAAGCTCTTTAGTTTCCGCTTCTTTTGGTGCCTTTCCAACTCATCCTCGTCGTTCCTCATGCTACCCCTGCTCGGTTTGCCCACGTATTCGTCTTCGTCACTCTCATCGTCTGTTTCCTTATCTAGATTTCCCACCCTATTGGGCATTTGTCTGGTACCACGGTGCTCATCAATCTCATCATCATCGTCATCATAATCTTCTTCTACTTCTACTTCAACCATATCCTCATCCTCGTCGTCATAGCCACGAAACTGACCACCACCATGTTTGGGATAGGAAGTGCCGCCTCCTTGGAGCTTCGAGTGTTGTAAAGAGCCAAAATTACGACCTATACGATACGGATTAGCTGCGTATCTACCTCCATCCCCTGTCTCTTCCATTTAAGCAGGCTCAAAAACCAAAGAACCCACAGAACTCAACCCAATTTTTAGTCAAGAACCCGAAATTCGCTCCAACTAGTAACTAGGGAAGCATGCAGAACCCGTTATTGCCCTAATTCTCAGTGATAATTTGCAGTTCAAATAAAGAAAGAACCTAATGCTACTCCAATTTACACCTGCAGAGTGAACTATTGAGTTTTAGAACAATAAACAAAATCAAATCCACAACAAATCATACTTCTAAAAAGTGCTCCTAACTAATCCCTATACTAAATTTTAGATTAAATTCAAGTGAACTCTATTCAATCCCCTAAAAAATAAGGGCTTGCCTACACTGATCTCCTATGATTAGGAGACTACTATTCATCCCCAATTCCATTTCTACGTTAAGGGATCTGGTGTGGCCATTCCCCTATTTAAGTATCCAAATTTTCAAGATTAAATCCAACTGAACTCTATTCAATCCCCTAAAAACTAGGGGTTTGCTATAGTGATCCCCTATGATTATGATACTACCATTCGCTGCCAATTCTATTTTTATGTTTAAGGCTATGTTTCCGAAATCATTAATATCCTAACAAATTGCGAATTGGTACACATGTTCCGAAATATGGTACACCTTCGTACCAAATCGCCAAATTTAGCGAACCAAGGCAATCCGAAACAATTGCACTATTAAAATTTGTTTATGGATAAAACATTGATGTTATTTCTATTAATTTCAAGTTTGAAAGAATTATATTTCATTTTTCAAAACAATTACACAAATTTAAGCTAGATTTAACTAGATTATGACTTTTACAAAACTTAATATGGTGGCCTCATATATGGTAATGTAACCTATAGAAGACTATCCTTACCGTACCACGTTTTACAATATATAGCGTACCACGTTTCCGTTTTCATTACACATTCCAGAACGATTCACGTTCCAGGTAACATAGGTTTAAGGTACAGGGATTGAAATTTAGGTGCCAAAAAAACAATGATGGGAGAGCCAATAAATATAAAGTTAAATTGCAATCAAGAAACCCATAAGACTCCTTTTTCCGTTTTCATAAAGTGTAATTAAAATATTAACTTTATAGCGAGGGCATAACAAAGCAAAGCTACTGTTTATAACCTAAAAATTGGCCCACATAAGAAAAAAAACCTAAGTCTCAAAAAAATTTTGCCCAAAAAGAATTAGAAAATTTTGAGGTGAAATTGAGCCCTATTAGAATCAAATTTTCGTTTCTATAACTCGTAATTAAGCAAATAAGGTGAAATCGAGAGCATAAAAAAGCAGAATTAATATCTATAACCTAAAAATTGACCACGCAAAAAACCCTAGGTCTAAATTTGAAGCAAAAAATTATGCCCAATAAATACTAGAAAAATTATAGGTGAAATTGAACCTGTTGATTGGTAGAGTGGAAGCCGATCTCAGAGAGAGAGAGAGAGAGAGAGAGAGAGAGAGAGAAGATAGTTAAGGGTTTGCAGTTCTCTGTGGTCGGACAATAGCAATATAGAGGAGTTTTCAGCCGTTCGATTGGGAATGAGATCGACGGTGGAGATGGACTGGAGTGGGGAGCAAAAAAGAAAAAAGTATGACGTGGCGACCACAGTGGGAGTCGAACCCACGACCTTTTGATCCGAAGTCAAACGCGCTAATCCACTGCGCTATGCGGTCACAGATTCTTAGCAATTATATATTTAATTATATATTAATATTTGTGATTAATTAATATAATCTTAGTTTTGTGTCTATTTTTATTTTTGTAATAAAAATAAAAATAAAATGGTTTATCCATTATTACGAAACAATAGACTATTTATCAAAATAATTTTAAAATTTGTTGACTAAATATAATATTTTAAAGCTGTTTTGAGGAGTAAAATTTGAAAATTGATATTATTACAAACTAATGCTACGTAGGCTATCAAAACTTTTTTTTGCTTTGATACAAAATTGCAAATAAATCATGTGAAAAATATGTATTCGCTTTACTGTGGAAAATCCGGTTTAAATTAATACAAGTTTTGTAAGGGATTGTATGGGTAACTTGTACTTTATCAATTTCCTTTTATGTTAATAATAAGTGCATAATTGTGGATAGATGTTTATCCAATTAAATTTTCAAAAACATGATAAAACAGCCAGTTTGTGATTGGATAATGACAATCCATAACAAATTGAATTCCTTTATTATTATTATTTTTTTTTTTATTTTTTTTGCGCTTTATAAATACTCTCCTAAAGCTTGATTTGTAACACTGTTATATCCTAGCCAAAATGAAGAAATTTATCACCACCATGTTTTTCATTTCCATGAAGTTGTTGAGTCTCTCCTCCGGAAGAAACATACCATATACCGAAATTGGCGAAAATGATCTTACCGACACCTGGGACCGAACCCAAAACGCCCCAACGAACAGTCCTTCCCTTGAAAACCCCCCCA
>MKEJ01028739.1:0-10421 GCA_001753735.1 Embelia ribes
TTAATTGAAAAAAAAAATCCTTAGAATTTTCCTTTCTATCGAAATTTTCCGGGATATTACACCTTTAAGAGGATTCTCTTAACTTGACCAATCCTAGCAAGAACTGGTTTAAGCTGCATAAAACCTGCAATCATAGCATGCGGAATTCCACGAGAAGTGTCTCAGTAAATATCAAGCCATAAATTATTTCTTAATTCATCAAGCCTATTTAATTCTTTCTGATAGTATTGATAGTCAGTTCTTAGAATTCTTTGGGCATATATTTTGTTTTTGTCCCTCTAAAAATTCTCTTGTCAGAAAATCTAGTAAAGAATTAGTTTATCCTTTTATATACTGAATAGAGAAGTCAAAAGCTGAAGTTGACTTTGCCAATTGGCAAATATTTGTTTATGAGATAATTTTTTTAATATTTCTCAAAAATAGATTTTGCAGCAGAGCATTCAACTGTAATAATAAAATACTGATTAAGTAAATCATTCTGAAATTTAAGGACACATTTAACAATAAAAAAAACTCCTTTTTAATAGTAGGATAATTTAAAGATACATTTTTCCAAATTCCTGAAGTAAATCTAACCAATTCTTCCTTATTGGTATTGGGGTTTAATTGTTTTAGAATACCCCTATAGCCTTCTTCTGAAACGTTTGTCTCAACAATCTTATTCCATTTAGGATTGGGAATGGAGAAACAGGGAAGATGCTTTGTTTTGATTTTAATTTTCTGAACTGCTTTAGCATGGTCTTCTGACTATGGTGTAGGATTTTTTCTTAACCTTTCATATAGAATTTTCGAATCTATAGCAATATTCTGATAATAATCTGCAATATAATTTAAACATCCTAAAAATCTTTGCAGTTGAGTTTTATCTTTAATTTCATCTGGAAATTGTACTGCAAATTCTATACTCTTGTCTATGGGAATAATTGTCCCATTGTGAATATTATGTCCTAGAAATCTGACCTTTGTTTGAAATAATTTCATTTTTGGGGCAGATACTACTAGTCCATTTTTTATAACAACATTTTTAAAGATGTTAAGATGTTTGATATGCTGATCAATAGAGGTACTGTAAATTAGAACATCATCAATATAGTAAATAATAAATTCAGAAAATGGATAGAAAATGCCATTCATAATATTCTGAAATTCTGATAGTGCATTTTTTAAACCAAAAGCCATGACATCCCACTCATAATGTCCAAATGGTACTGTGAATGCAGTTTTATACTTATCAGTTTCTTTAATCTGAATCTGCCGAAATCCTGATTTTAAATCAAATTTGGAAAATATAATGGCATCCTGTAACCTATCAAGTAAATCTTTCTTATTTGGTATAGGATATCTTATCCACTGTAGTACATCATTTAAGGGTTTGTAATTATGACTAACCTTGGAGTCCCTCTTTCTTTTTCTGCATTTTTATTTACATAAAATGTTGTACAACTCCATGGTGAGTTACTTTTCCTGATTAACTTTTTCTGTAATAAATCATTAATTTCATTTTGACATAATTTTAAATAATCTTGCTTCATTTGTGCAAGTCGTGCTTTAGTAGGAATTTTCTTTTCATCAAAGCCTGCTATATACGGTAAAGAAACAATATGTTTCTTTCTATCCCAAAAATCATTTGGAATATTACTACAAATACTGGTTTCAAAATCAGAAAGAATTAGCTTTATCTTATTTTGTAAAGTAGTATGCTGTAATTTTTCTTCTATTGTTAAAACAGAGATTTCTTTTTGTAGGAAATTTAACTGCTTTTCTTTTACTGGAATGAAATTTAAAGTTCTAGTAAGAGGTTCAGTAATGAAATAAAAAACAATTTCTTGATTATCAATTGTTGTAAAAATTCGTTTTGGAGTAATTTTCTGTATAGGCATAATCTTAGCTAAAAAGGGAGTGCCTAGAATTACTGCATGCGTCATATTTCTAACTAATAAAAATGACATAGGAATACAAATTTCATTGTTACAGATTAAGACATTAGATAATTTATATTTAACCTGCATTTTTCTGCCATTAGCACTGTTAAGCATTTCAGTTGTTTTTTCAAAATGTTCTGATGGTATTAACCCTTCTTGTATACTGTTTATATCAGCTCCACTATCAACTAGGGCTGCAATATCTTTTAAAATAAAGATATCATTAATTACTAAAGTAATTCTGATTATCCATTTCTGGTTAGTAATTTTTATTGAATTTAAAAATGCTGGGATTATAGGTTCGCCTGCTATAAGTTCTGGTTTATCTACCATTGGCGTGGATGTTCCTGTATTATATTCAAATTTCAATTTTTCTATTTCTAAACCTTGTTGGTTTTGTTGGGTTTTTAGCTCTCTAATCTCCTATTTTAGACTATTAACTTCATGTCTAAGATCTTGGACTGTACTTGGATTTCCCATGCTACTACTGGCTGGGGATTCTATAAAGGATTTTTGATTAATCCTATCGAATACTTCTCTTAGACTATACGACTGAGTTTCTCTCTTCTGTTTTGTTTTTGTATGACTAACACAAGTCTCATACAGTCTTAATCTTAATTCAGAATCTTCAATTTGGTCTATAGTTTCTAGGATTGTTTGTTGCTGTTTAGTCAGAACATTTAGTCCCAAGCATGCTGTATCAAGACCATTCATTTCTACAATGGCCTTCCAGTAATTATTTCCTTGTGGTTGACTACAACTACATTCTGCTTTACATTCATATGAATTATTACTGGTTTCTGATTCAGAGTCACTAATATAGTTTAAATCTTGAGCTGATTCTGAAGAGGGAGAAGATTCGGTCTCAGAAGATGATGAAGACAATAAAGAGTTTAAGAGTTGTTTAATTTCATCATCTTTGTCTAATGCTGATATCTTTTCTGTAATTTGCATTTACTAGCATAGCGTCCTGTTTGTCCGCATTTAAAACAAGTTATTGATTTTGTTTTATTTCTTTTAGAAGAATACTGTTTTCTTTTTCTTTTAGGAAATTGTTGTTTATCTTTATTTTGTTTAGTATAATTTTTGTATTCTTTATATTTCTTCCTTTTTCTAGATTTCTGGTAATATTTTTTCTCTTTTCTTTTGAATAATTTTTCTGGTAAAGGAGAGTATCCAAATTGATCACAAAAATCTCCTAGTTCTGTTTTTCTTGAATATTGCTCTTTTTCCATTTGAGCTCTTAACTTCATATCATTACAAAGAGCTAATCCTTCCCTAGTTATATATTATACACTATAATATATGTAATATATTTTATATTTTATAATGCATACAATTTATATACATAATATATATATTATGTATTATATGTATTATATATTTCATGTGCATACATGTTATATATATATATATACATATATATATATATATCAAATATCTATTTATATATGAAAATTTATAATATATATGTATATAATATATATTTTCTATATATGTGTGTAAAATATATATGTATAAAATGTATAATTTATATATGATTTTATTTTGTTATTTAGCTACCAAAAATAGCTAATTTGTTGTGAAATTTTACTATTCATTTGGCCACTATATCCTAATATTTCCCGGTGCCCAGAATATAGTGACTCAAATATAGTGACACTGCTTGGAATGCTCTTAGAAGAACATTTTGTGCAATAGCCCTTCCTATATGACATAAAAGGAGCCCATAATTTTAAACCGAATGTATATCACTATTCACTTTTTTTTTTATAATAAGCTATAAAGGTTAGGAGTGGAAGAACAAAAGATAAAATAAATAAATTAATTAAAGAAGTAAAAAAAGAAAAAGGATAAATAATTTAATGGAGTTAATTAAAGTATAGTTTTGTGCAAATTTTAGGTCCCTATAAATCCAGTTAAAATATTAATAGTTCTCAAGGTTTGAACAAAGTAGCATACTTAATCTTTTTATGGACTAAATATAACTTGAATAATATAAATTACATAAATTATTTAATACATGATTTATTTAAGAATAAATTGATCTTTTATGTGATAATTTATGTTGATATTATCTTCTATTTTGAGTAATTTAGTAAAACTATACAAATATATAACTTTATGAAACTGTAAAGACCAAATCTGTCATATTTCTAAAACTTTGTATCATTACTATTGTAATTAGAACTATTGGGTCCAAATAGAATTTAACTTGGGACCATTACAATTGCAATTATAACCATGAGGTCCAAATAGAATTTAGTTAAAATTATGGTAACTATTAGTATAACTAGTATTAGAGAGAGACTTATGTTTTTAAAGAAGAAAGTGTCTAAGTTGGATTTGATCTCAACAAAACAATTTTTTTTCCCCACGAAATTACTATATTTTGAGGATAAAATTATCATGAGCAAATTCACTACAACTAATTTTAATTAAAAATAAATTAAAAATAGTTGTAGCATATTATTATAAGATTGTAGTATAATTTTTATATTTTGCAAGCAAAATAACTCATGTATAGAGAGTATTCCCGTCTAAGTTATCTTTCATTTTCTTTTCAGTTATTCAGAAACTAAATCAATGAGTTTCAATTTCCTCTTTAATTTCTTAGTTTTTGGGATTGAATTTGATAACAATTTTGACAACACAACAGTTCAACCAAATTACTACTCCTACTAATTAGTTTATGTTGGGCCAAGAAGCCCTGAGTAAAGAATCGGCCTAGTTTTTGTCTAAGCCCAAATATAAGGTAATCAAAGCAATGTACCAAGGTTAGAGTCGGCCCATATATAAATTGGGTTTATTACTTTTTTTTAAACAAAAGAGAAACCCAAAAAGAATTCCCAAAATGATCAAGCCGACGTTCCCTTTAGTTTCTGTGAACGTCCTGAGAGTGTTTATTTTTAATTAATTATTATCTACTAAAATAATATTTTGATAAATGGTTTTTTGTGTTTTTCATTTTTTATTTAGAATTTAATGTATATTGATAGTATTTATAAATTATAATTTTTTTGAAAAAAATTAACCTCTGCTTTAAAAAAAAAGAAATGAGTGAAATACAATTTTATAGCTAATCTATCTATATTTGAAAACACTAATGCTTTTCACATATATAAATGTATTGGACAATTATAATAGCATTTTATTTTATAAATATTGCTACTCATAAATATAATATTAATAAATGAATAATTTAAAATTAGTAATATACAACAACAACAATAATAATAAGCAATAGAAAGACAACTGGAGCTGTAGTAAGGCATTGGAGCCCCGCCCGTGCAACATATAAATGTGGATGACCTTGAAATTTTCTATCAAATTGCAAATTCATCCCCATTTTATATGAATTCTCAGATTGCTCCAAATGGGAGCACGAATTTTACACGAATTCACCCCGAATTCGACGATTAGCATTTTCAGAGTGAAAGCGTGGGTACAGAATCACGAATTTGGTGAACTAGATAATAACATAATATATTATCTTACCTATATGAGCAATTTCCAACACGTGTATGAACAAAAACTCTTCATTAATATCATGATGAAAAGAATTTGAAAAAGAGATTAATTTACTTACGTTGTCCGTCTACAATTTTTATGAACAGGTGATGATAAATATGTATATAGATATCGTATATATGTTTCATACATACAAACTTTTGTGTTTGAAAGTGTATATGGCGGTGTAAGAAATTAAAAATATTCACTTGAAAAAATTATAGAACTGAAAATTAGATAGATTAGGAAATTGGAATACACCGTGGAAATGAGTCGATGAAAGAATAGAAGTGAACGAGAGATTAAACATGATTTAAAGTTGATTAATACAAAATATCTCTGAGGAAAAATCTAACAAGTTTATTAGGAAAGAAGTAATTTTCTCGGTAAGACCAAATGTTGAACGTAACTCAAAGACTCGTAGTGATCTAGAAATACTAATTTTAAGCCCTTTTTATGAATTCAGTCCAATTGTTAATTATTTACTTACCCTACTCCTAAACATTTGATTCTTTCATTTCCGAAAG
Source organism: Embelia ribes (assembly GCA_001753735.1). Taxonomy (NCBI): domain Eukaryota; kingdom Viridiplantae; phylum Streptophyta; class Magnoliopsida; order Ericales; family Primulaceae; genus Embelia; species Embelia ribes. The sequence goes on from MKEJ01028739.1 coordinate 5,960, forward strand.
CAATAAACACGAAAAAAAAAAACAAATAAAAATACTAAATCAATTAACTAAAATCCTACTCCTCAGTGGTGATTTCAATAGCTTTACTTTCTTTATAATTCATAATCATTAAACTCCGTTCAAAATTAATTATAATTCACTATTGAATTAATTCTGATTTAATTAAATTTAGAGTTTCATGGGGTGTTTATCAGATACTAACTAATTCTAAATGATTCTTAAGTCGACTATACACATTAAATAATCCAAGAATTTATAATTAATTAGTTCCGAGTCAAATTTTACAATTATATTTAATTACTTATTCATTAGAGGATAGGCTAGCTACCTTAATCATCTAAGGGTAAGAAAGAGATTCGTCATTCATGGAGAGTTCAACAAAGACAAAAAAAAATAAAGAAAGCTTACATGAGATATAATCAATAAAGAATTCTCACAATAATAGTAAAAAGAAACAGTTATGCTGATAAACTGATATTCAATACAATACTTCAATTAACTACTATCAAAATGGAATTAAAAGAAGAGAATAACACAATTTTATTAATTAATAAAGAATTAGAATACTTGCATAACGTGAAAAATAAAGCAGAGAAGAAAACCGATGAGCTATCACAATTTTTGCAGACCCTCTTTCTCCAATTCTCCAAATACCAAAAAAAAAAAAAAATAAAAAAAAACAAAATACCAAAAAAAAAAAAAAAGAAAAAAAAAAGAAAAAAAATTTGAAAAGAAAAATGAAAAAGAATAAATGAAGCTAGAGTTTTAAGACTCAAGCAAAGTGATAGGTTTAATCAAGACCATTAGATCAAGTTCACATCATATTTCCGGAATAAAACACATAATTAAAGTTGTGCCGAAGTTGGCATATGCACAACATATAACTAGATTTTAACCCTTTTCAATTGGTCTAAGTGAGGTTCAACTAGTCGAATTGCTTTTGTCTTGGTTATTTGATTTCTTCAATAATTTTTTTAATCTTCAGCCTTTAGATACTTCTCAAACAATTTCGAAGTGTCTTCAATTTTTCAATTTAGTTGCCAAGAGTTCCAAAAAAATCCAACTTGTCAAATTTCACTCGTTTCAAGCTTAAATTAGTGCATTTCTACCCTTTTTACTTGTAATGTACAATAAATCAAGTAATATCCAAATACTACCCATATTTTACTATAAATTACATATTAACTACTGTACATGCATGATTTTTATACCTTAATTATGTAAGTTTTACAGCCCAATCAAAAATAAGAAAAAAGCACGAGTATTCTACATGGTTCACCCTTACACTCTTGGACTCCGATATGCTCATGTTTGGTCGCACATTTGAGAGCAACTGATAGTTTAATTTTTAAGACTTGTAAATTCATGAGAGCAACTAATAGTTTAAGTTTTAAGACATGTAAATTCATGCAGAATTGGCTTTGTCCAAGTCAAAGAGCGGTCCATTTTCGACTTTCTTCGATAGTGAGGGTGAGACTTAAGAGACAGTATTATTAGATCCCAAGAAAAAAAGGCTATATGTTCTAATTTCCGTTATTTGTCCAACAAAAAAATAAAATGAAGCAACAATTAACTGCTCATTTTTTCTTAGTGGTGTCTCCATAGACCTTTTGACTTCCCACAAAAATCTTTAGTTGCATTGTGTTATCAACATCGATCCCTATCATATTCCTCAAGTCCATGTTAACCGCTTCACCCACCGAAAGAAAGGGTGGGGTCTGTTGGCAGAATTTCTGGATAAATTTTGTCTAGTGTAATGTTATCGTTCATTTTCGAATAAGTGATTGAGATTAAACATATGAATTTTTTTTTTAAAATTTAAATAATTTTTTTTTATTTAATCTCAATCGTTAATTCGAAAATGAACGAATGCAATATACTGCTCAATCTATCAATAGTTCTGCCAGATTGACCCCCAGTTTCACCGAAAGGACCTTATATAGGGCTTGTTCAATCTAATTTGTCTTTTTCTTAGAGCCGGGTGTGACTTGGCATCTCAACTTTAAGGTTGAGTTTTTGTTTTTTTTTTTTTGCTATTTTAATATGAAAAAATAAAATTTTTGAGTTTGATGTATTCTATTTTTTCTTGGTATATAGGAAGTTATTTTTTTAACTTAAAAATTGCAATAAAACAAGTCTATAATCTCATCCTCCTATTCATGATCAAAATTCATGATAAAACAATACCATGCCAGCTATATAATACTTTACCATATAACAATTTTACACGCTGCTTTAAAAGTATCTGGGTAAGTATCGTTTCATTTCCCTTCGAAAAATGTGAAGACTGTTTTCTTTATGCAAAATTTCAAAATGGTTAAGATTGAATTGTCATCGTGGTTATGACTCTTAAGTTTGTACAGTGACAGAAATTATTATGGTAGCTATCGCAATCACTTCCGTTTATCAAAATTCTGTCATTTAAAACCCTGGTTTACTAATGTGAGAAACAAAATTGTCTTCACATATATTTGGGTTTATTATCTATATTGGGCTTGTTTGATTATATCTTATAAGTATAAAAATATAATTTTTTATTAAAATAAAAAAATATATTTTTAAGTAATAATATTTATAAATAGGATAGTTATATTTGGCAGAAATTAAAAAAATATATAATTTTTTGTATAGGGAATAGTGAAAAATAATTGGTAATTGTGTAAATTATGATAAAAAAGTATACTTTTCTGAGAAAATAACAAAATTTTTATTCTCACACAAGTTTACTTTTATATCTCAAAAGTATAAATAAATATATATTTTTTGATGCACCAAATACACATTTCTGTTTTTAATTAAAAAGTACAACTTTTGTGGATAACCAAAGAAGCACATTGTAACAATCTAGTAAGCTAGATGATTCCATCGCTAAATATAAATTTGTCATTAATACGATCTTGTAGGGTAGCACCGTATTGTGCAATTATAACATAGTTTTAGTGTAAAAACATATAGCCAAATTCCACCTACGTATTTCATGTTACATAGCATATTTCAAGTCAAGATAAAAGAGGAGGATTGTGATAGGTTGGCGGTCAGTTATAAAAAACATTTGCATGAAATATGTGAAATAGAATCATGATAATTTCGTTAGGCATTCCCTATTCAGCGACGTTACATCGGATTCTGGGTGTGGTATTAAATTGGCAAGGGCTGAGGCATTTTATTTGCGACTCATTACATCAGACCCTGGATATAGTATTAAATTAGTAAGGGTGCAAGGTAGGGTGTTTCCTTGAAATGACGCGTTACATCAACGCGTGAGTGTGATAAAAAATTGACAAGGGTTTTTGCATTTAAGCAGACTGATGCGGATAAAGAAGTTAGTCCATGAGAAGAGGGTTCGTCCGACATCTTAGAACATAGGGTTCTTGACTGATCGGTTAACTGAGATTATAGAAGTGATGAACAAAAAAAAGAGTAATATTTTATGCCTTCACGAGACTAAGTCGATAGGTGAAAAAGTCAAAGAGAGAGTGATGTGGGGTTATAAATTATGGTACATGAGTAAGGATAAAAATAAAAATGGGCCTGAAATAATTATTTATAAGAGTTTACAAAAATATGTTGACGAAGTGAGGCGAAAGAATGATAGAATTTTGTGCTTTAAGCTTGTAACTGGAAGGAGATTATATATGTATTTAGTATTTATGCATCCTAAGTAGGCCTAGATGAGACTAATAAGAATAAATTTTAGAATGATTTAGATAAAGAGGTATAAGGAATTCCTCATACAGAGAAATTATTCATTGAAGAGAATTTGGAGGTGTGCATAAGAGATATGATTTTGGAGATAGAAATAATTATGGAGATGTTATTTTGGGATTTGTTACAGTTTATGACTTAATACTAGTAAACACATGATTTAAGAATAGAGATTCACATTTGGTGCAAATAGAAGCAGGATAATGTGAGCCAAATTAATTTATTTCTAGTTAGGAAATGGGATGAAAAAGTAGATAAAAATTGTAAAATAATCTCATGAGAGAGTGTTGTCATGCAACATGGACTCTTAGTTATAGATGTTTTTATACAAAGCTGGCAGAATGGAGGTGGCCAAGTTCAATAATCTAAGATTAAGTATTGGAAGTTGAAGAGCATGATAATCTTTAAAGAAAATGTAGTTAAAGTGGCTAATTGGGAGGTTGAAATGGATATAAATACAATATGCGAGAAGATAGCACAATGTGCAAAGATGGTAGTTAAGGAAATGCTTGGGGAGTCTAGAGAAATAGCACCCCTGAAATGAAATCTTGGTGATGGTCCGAAGAATTGAAAGTAGTAGTTAAAGCAAGATAAGAGAGTTATAGAAAACTTAAAAAGTACAACAATAATCAAACTTTTGAGATAAGCAAAGAAATGACAAGTGAAGTAAAAAATGTCATTCAAGATGCAAAGTTTAAAATTCATTAGAAGTTCAATAAAAGATTAGATACAAAAAAGAGAGAAAATGAGTTGTATA
>MKEJ01028741.1:0-10056 GCA_001753735.1 Embelia ribes
CAGGTTTATATTTGAGTTGTTCAGGTTTAAATTGTGGTTCCTATGGTGATTAGTGTTGGTTTGGTGTTGTATTTCAAATCACACCCTCGGGTTCCGGGTGTTTGGGATTCGGGGGCGTGACAAAACTGATATGTGAACACACGTAATTTTCCCCATATATTTAACTGTGCATCGGCATTTGCACGTTGGAATATTTGATAATTTAAAGGGCTATTTTGTTCACAAAAAAAGTTGAGGCAACTTCAACATTTACGAGGGCGCTGATTTTATAATATAAATAATACTATATATATATTTTAATATCATAAATTTCTTTCATGGATAAGTTTTAGTAAATTTAAACTTTTTGATATACTAGAAAAGTCACACGTACTCTACACATAATTCATAAATTTGTTATCTAATAAAATATTGCATATTAATATAAGAGTAAAAATTAAGAAATTATTAAAATGTTTATAATTTATCGAGATTTTAATTATGTATCTTATAAAAATTTCGAGATACCTCAATAAATCCAAGGCACTAATTTATACTCTTAAAAATTAATATGATATTTAAATATTTTGTTAAATTTGGTAGATTTGTGAGCAGTTGTAAATTATAATTCTATAATTTTTGATATTTTAATTTTAAATTACTTAAATTTTATTTTTGTAATAATTACCAATATAAATTTTTAAAGATATAATATTATCTCTAAATAAAAGATGATTTTTATTATAAAAAATAATATGAATGACAAATTAAAAGAAAAAAAAAAATACTTTCTCTAATTGTGTTAGAATTTTATTTTTTAAATAAAATTTTGACCACGGTTTGATAACAGTATTGACCCGGTAAACCATGACCCGGTTACTTTTCCGTTCTCTCATCGGTCGGGTTTAAAACATTGATTACTACCTCGCAAACTGCCCCGTCACTCTCTTACCCTAATCCCTTTCACTTCCGCATTCGTAGATTCCTCATCACTAATTCCTCGTCGATTTTGACTCATACCCACTAAGTTTAACCCCTCCCACAAATATTAGGGTTTATGTTCAAGCTCTTGTGTACTCAGCAGCTTGGGAGGAATTTAGAGTGACATGTCATCTGGGTTTTTGTTTTGGGAATGAATTTGAGTACCCTTTTTGCTGAATTTCTTGAAGATTGATTTTTTTTTTTTTAATTGGGTTAGTGTTGTTATTCATAAACAAGAATTGAAGATGATTGCAGAGAAACCTAGTTGGATTAGGCATGAGGGTATGCAAATATTCTCCATTGACATTCAGCCTGGTGGGCTTAGATTTGCCACTGGTGGGGGTGATCATAAGGTACCGTTTTTGCTCTTTCTCTTCTAAAAAATAAGAGCTTTCTACTCATCTAGTTTATGAAATGAGAAATTCTGGTGTTTCTCTTTTTAGAAATCTCAAGAGAATTGTTACAGTAATTTTTTTTTTCCTGTAATTACTTTTTTCCACCAAAAGTATAAACCCTAGCTAAGATTAGGGAATATCATATTTTTAACATTTTATAGATTATGGATATGTCTTTATTCCAATAAATATAAGAAATTGTATGTAACTTGTGTACAATTTTTAAAATATTGGTTTATATGAGATAAATGGCTTTCTAGAAAAGTAGATTTAGAAATTGAATTAGAGAGACTGATGAGAATGCTCCAAGATATACATTTCTTGAACCCATTATTAATGTCAATGATTGTATACTATATGCAATTTCGATTGACGTGCACTAGTTTTGCTTTTTTTTTTATTAATATTTTCTTAAGCTACATAGTTTCATTTCTTGAACCCATTATTTTTGTAAATAGTGGTTTACATATATGTTCCCCACTTCACATTCTTTGTTTTCGATCTACTAGAAATGTTTCAATTGATGTGTGGTGTTTTGGTTTGTTGGTTTATTGTGTGTGTGCCCCCACCCCCACCTCTTCAGATGCAGAATTGCATTCCTTGAATCTGTTATTTGCATTAATGGTGGTATTTTGTATGCCATACTTCGCATTCTTTGTTTTCAGTTCCTACTAGAAGTGCTTCAATCGATGTGTAGCATTTTTTTCCCTTGGTTTTTAATATTTCTTTTACGATACATAATTGCATTTTTTGAATCCATTATTAATGTTAAATGGTGGTACCCTACTTTATGTTCTTTGTTTTTGATGTCTACTCGAAATGCTTCAATTGATTTGTGATGCTTGAGAAGAGAAGCAAATTTATAGAGGTGTTGCGTATGTTCATTAAGATTATTTGAATAGATTAAAATATCATCTACATATACTAATACAAATGAATTATATGTTCTGAAAATATTATCCATTTTTCTTTGAAATACTTGAGGAGCATTTTTTAATCCAAAAGGCATTACAAGCCATTCATAATGTCCTTCATATACTTCTATGTCAGGTTCTGACTCTGTATTCATTATTCAGAGTTACTAAATTCACTTTCAGAACTTGAAGTTAATTCTTCTATTATAATACTTTCATTTTCTGATATATTACTTATATTATTTATACTTTCTAGATCTGAGTATATTGTATTAAAGTCTACATCTAATATTTGAACCTTTTTCTTAGGACAATCAGGACTTAGATGTCCACAGCAGTATTAAAAGTACCACTGGTATATCGACAGATTTCATTTAAATCAGTTTTTAATAAGGCTGCCCAGAAATTATCTGATGGACTGAAATAATAGTGTTCCCCAATAATATGAATTAAATGGTCTGGAACATGTGTTGAACTGCGATTAATCACAAAGGATGTGGATGTATATGTTAGTTTATTTATCCCATATTTTTACTTTTACTTTACTACCTAGCAATTTGTCGGAATTCCTCAAATTGCACGAGTAAATAGTTTGATTGGGTATCAAAATAGTGGTTATTCTTGTTGGTCTATCATCAAATATAAGTGTACCTATCAACTTGCTTATGATGTTATACTTATTTTAGTTTTACTTTCGATCATAGTGGCAGATAGGTGAGCAAACCTTTTTGTTTAAGTTTGAGGTTTTATTAAGAATCGCAAGACTGAAAAATAGGAAGAGTAAGGATTTGAATGGTGTAAGGTGCATAAAGAGTAATAATGAGATCAAACAAATGTGGGGATGGATTGATGCTTACATGGTATATGGTTGTTATAGTTGCTTCATGTTCAGCCTCTCCCGAAATTGATATTGGTGGTGTTTAAAGTCATTATTTGAATTTCTATAATTAGGGCCATGCACGCTTTCATTGCGAATTATGGGTCATGTGTTTGTCCCGTTGTAAATCTCTCTAGAAATAGGAATAATGTTACCTACATAAGACCTTCCCATACCTTGCAATATGATAGATTTGTGCATTGTGCTGCCCATATATATTATGAGGAGATCAAACAGCGATGGAGATATTATTTTGACAAACCCTTTTATGGTGATTAGATGAGTAATCTAGGTGATATTATTGTTTTTTTGGACTGGATGACATCCTTATTGAGGTTTGGAAAGTTCTGGGTAGTGTGGGGATAAAATTGTTAATAAATCTATTCAACAAAATTCGGCGCAATGAAAGATGTCCGATGAATGGAAAAAGAGTATTTTAGTAATTTTGTATAAGAACAAGGGCAACATCAATAACTGTTCAAATTATTGTGTTATAAAAGTCACGAGTCCTGCTATGAAAATCTGAAAGAGAGTAATTGAGTATAGGTTAAGACAGATACTACGATTTCAGAAAATCAGTTTAGGTTTATGCCTGAGATATAAACAACATAGGCAATTCATTTACTATGACAATTGATGGAGGGATATAGAGCGAGGAGGAACGACCTACATATAGTTTTATTGATTTGGAGAAGTCTAGAGTTATGTGAGGGTACTTTGGTGGGTTTTGACAAAAAAATTGGTCCTCTCAAATATAAAAATATTATCAAAGACATGTATGAGGATGCAGTTACCAATATTAAAATATGTGGCGGCTTGTTGTTTTGCTTTCCTCGCATTAAGGCTCACCATTATGCTCTTTCTTGTTTGCAATAGTAATAGACGAGCTGACGAGACACATTAAAACCGAAGTGTTGTGGTGCATATTATTTTCTTATGATATAGTTTTGGTTGACGAGACTAGAGTGGTCATATATGATAAACTGGATTTGTGGAGATATACTTTAGAATCTTGCAATTTTAAGCTCACCGGGTCAAAAATTGAATATATGGAGTATTACTTCTGTGGATGGTGTTTGGTAGATCTAATTGTAGTTAATTTAGCTGGGGAAGTAGTACGAAAGACTGCTCATTTTTAATGTCTAAGACCAGTTCTGAAAAGCAATATTGGGATAGAAAGAGATGTCAATCACAGAGTCGAAGTAGAATGGATGAAGTGAAAAAGTGCATCCGACATTTTATGTGATCGCAATATGGTTCTTCGGTTAAAAGGAAAATTTTATAAGATTACGGTACGACCAACTTTATTTTATAGGAGTGTTGGGCTAATATGAAACAAGTTGAACACAAGATTAGTGTAGTAGAGATACGTTGAGGTGAATGTGTAGTAAGATTAGGAAAGATAGAATTAGAAATGAAGTGATTTGTGATAGGATAGGAGTGACGCTAATTGAAGATAAGATGAGCAAGCCATTTAAAATGGTTTGGACACATAAGAAGTAGACCTGTGAGTGCACAGGTTAGAAAATGTGAGAATATTGGAGTGAGAGTGGAAAGTACACGTAGAGATAGAGCTCTAACTACATGGATTCAAGTTTTACAAAATGACATACGTATTACATTGTTGGACGAGCTAATGGTTTTCGATAGGAATGAGTGACGTTGAAAAATTCACATTAACAAGATGTGATTTCTTATTTTGTTCAATTTAGTCTATCCCAATTTGTTGGGATTCTTATGGTTTGGATGACGATGATGAGTAAGTAATTCATGTCCAAAGGTATGTAGATTTGTCACTGATACATCCTTAAACCAGCGGACAGAATTATTTTCATTTGGGGTGTAATGTAAATATCCTTCAAGATGGGTGCCATACCCCTGCAGTTGGTTATGTGGGTATTTTTGAGATGCTTAAGAATGTGTCCCAGTTAGGGTTAATTTAGTAATGACGTGCCCACCATTCATAATGTGCAAAAGACAGCTACATTCGCATGGTCATTGGGATAGTTGGCTGTAACACATGAATTTGTGTGTTCTCCCGGGCTGAATTTCTGTTTTCATGTATTGTTCATCTGTGTGTTTGCATTTACTATCAATGTTAATTAGTTAATGCCAAAGTAGGAGTTTCATCCTTTCCTTTATTAGTTTATCAGTGATTTAAGTTTACTATATTTTTCTTGGCTTGTAAACAGGTCCGGATATGGAGCATGAAACCTGTTGCCCGGGACTATGATGAATCAACACAAAAACTTCTTGCAACCCTTCGTGACCATTTTGGTTCTGTTAATTGTGTTAGGTGGGCAAAGCACGGTCGCTTTGTAGCCTCAGGGTCTGATGACCAGGTGATCCTAATTCATGAGAGGAAGCCTGGCTCAGGCACCACCGAATTTGGCAGTGGAGAGCCACCAGATGTTGAAAACTGGAAGGTTGCCATGACTTTGCGAGGACACACTGCTGATGTGGTAATAGTTTTTTCTTTTTAAAATTTATTGAATTGAACTTGGGCCATTTGACATTAGTGCTTTTTAGCTTTTTGTCTTGTATGAGAACTCATTATATTTGGTAATTGTATTATTTTTTTTTAAACATTTAGTTTTACTTAAGTTAGTTTTCCTTTTAGATAAGCAAGAAGAGCACGAAAGCAATTACATATGTGAGGGCTTTTTTTGCGAGTTTCTTACCACAAGATTAGAACTTCATTTTTATAATGATCCTCATTCAGAAATAAGTCTTCGCGGGATAAAATTCTGTAAACATGTCCTTATATATCTTTTAAAAGAAGCTACTTTTTGCTATTTGCGATCACGAGCGTATCTGCCTGGAAAACTGCATTTTGCTTAATATTTGGCTACATCTTTTTCAAGTTAGCTTAAATCTTATTTCTGAGTTAGCATATGCAGGCTAGAAATCTTATACCTGGGTTAGTAGCCTTGTTTTGTTCCAAACTCCAAAGTGTTAGTATTATCCTGCATCATGGTTGCAGACTTGCAGTCTTTTTCTGTTTCCAAAGTGTTAGGATCACATCTTAACAATGTATCACTTCTTTATCTCATTCAGAAAATTTAATGTAAGATCAAGCAATTTATTATTTCTGTCTCGCTCAAGTGTGCTCCATTTAGTTTATATTCCAATCGCATTGTGTGCATGATTTAACCCATGAATTATTTGTTGATGCTTAAAGTAGGTGGATCTTAATTGGTCTCCCGATGACACAATGTTGGCTAGTGGTAGTTTGGACAATACAGTCTACATATGGAATATGAGCAATGGCATTTGCACAGCTGTTCTTAGAGGTCATTCTAGTCTTGTTAAGGGTGTTACCTGGGATCCCGTCGGTTCCTTTATAGCAAGCCAATCAGATGATAAGACTGTGATTATTTGGCGTACCAGCGACTGGAGCCTTGCTCACAGGGCTGATGGTCACTGGTCAAAATCGGTACGTTTTATATATAGCTTGTACATTTAATTTAAGTGGTGTTATACTTGCTTTCTGGTGGTCTTCCTCCAATTTCACTTTGGAACATAACTTTTTCATTAGTAATCTTGAGCCATAACTTTAACTTTGTTGCCATTTGGCTCCTCCAAGGATTGGAGATGTGTCCAACCAGTGACAAATGTCCCTTTGTTTGAAAATTTTGACAAAGGAGTCACTTTGGAACAGATTGAGATAATCCTTGTGTCTGTTTTATATTTCTAGAACCTATTTCTGGTCTTGAAAACAGAACCAATGCAATAACGCACTTGGTGGATTGGTTGGTTTCCAAAACTCTTGTGGGAGAATCATCCAGAAAATTCCCCATTATTACAAACTGAAATTGATTCCTCTGGTTCCGTTTTCTTTTTTGGTACATAAATAAATCGATGCATAGTGAAAGTTGGAGTTTTCAAATGTTTAATTGTTTTTGGTCAGAAAGACAGTCACCAGCAAAACAAGAACAAAATCAGAAACTAAAATTCTGAGTACAATAGCAAATGGACCCTTAAGAGCTTTGATTATTTTAATCCAAATTCAGGGTTAAAAGGGTGATTGAGTGTGGATAGGGACGTCAATTGGTTCGATCCAAACCAAACCAAACCAATAACAAAGTAACTCAATCCAAATCCAAACCAAAATGCCTTTCAATCCAAATCAAAACAAACCCAAAATGTTTTAACCCAATCCAAAATTAATATAAACCAAACCATTATCCAAATCTACTCATGCCCATTTCTCTTTTCAATACAAAATATGTTTCTTTTGTATTTTTTTTTTGAGTATCTTGATTTCTTTATACACTCAAATAGGTAATAATATAAATAAAAATACATATGAATCACATTTTTAAAAATTTTAAAATAAATTAATTTTTATTACTAAATTCAAATAGGCAATAATATATGTAATGTAATTGCATAACAATGTAATGCTATATATATGATTGACTAGATAATGTTTGGTGAATATGATTGCTTCTGTTCTTATAGTGACATTGATTTGGAAGATTGGAAATTTCATAAGTTTTTAAAACTTTATTTATTTATATGAATTGACTATTGATGAAATAATTTAATTTTATTTATTACTAAATTCAAGACTTATTTTGAATATTTCAAAATTTATTTCTTTATGTTAAATATGTGTTATTTGGGTAGATTTTAAAAATTAAATGCATATTGATGCAATTTTAATTATGGTTTAAATCACAATGCAAAATATTGTTTTTAAATGAAGGTTTAAATGCACAAATTAATGTTATTATCATTTTCTTCCCACTCAATTGTTTATATGCAGGTACAAAATATAAATGTTGGACAATTAACATGGACTGGTTTTAAGTAGAGCAATTAATTACTATAGACTAATATAAAAGTTGAGGAAATAGTTTTAAGTTATTATCAAATTGAATCTTTAAATTGTCACTGCAATAAATTAAACAGAGAGTGAAAGGACTTATTTATGCATTGGATTCAATCCAAAATAAAAACCAAACCAACTCAAATCAAACAAAAATCTAACTATTAGATTTAGAATTAGATACAAATATAATCCAAATTTATTTTAACCAAATTCAAATATATTTATTTTAGATTTATTTTGGATTGAGATAACCAAACTAATTCAATTAACATTCGTATTATGCATGAATGACATACGGTAAACATTATTATTATTTTTTTGTCATATTATGGCCTTTATAACAAAGTTCCAAAAATGTGGATAATTTAAAATTTCTCCCTAGAACAGTTCAAAATGCCATTTCTTCTATATACTTATGCTGCTGCTTTCGTCGGCCTTCCACGGGAAAATTACAATAATTATCACTGTAGTTTCAAGCAAAGTCTATTTGGTACAGTTTTAAATGCAATAATAACCATGCCAAAGTATTAGAAACTTGGCGACGGTAGCTGATTAAGTTTTAAAAGTTACATATTTAGTCAATTGTCATTTATCGTCTTGTATTAAAATACTAAATTTCTTAAAGTAGAAGACTATATCGACATAAATCACTATCAAGATACTTTACCATTAAATAAATGACATACTTATGAATTCCATCATTTAAATTACGTTGAGCGAGGGACAATTATTATTTCAATTGAATCTATAGGGACCAAATGGAATTTTGGACAAAAAATAGGTACCATTATTGTAAATAACCAATCTAATTCCATATTTGGGTTATCCCATTGACACCTGGACGATGACGTGGCAATATGACCCCATCTAGAAAATACATGCAATATAAATGAGATAATTATCCCATAAATCACTCTAAAAAATTCAAAATTTCGAGATCAACCATTGTTAATGGGTTGGAAATAGTGTCCCTAAATTATTACTTCAAATCCAAAGAGATCTTCCCATTAGTGTATGCAAACACTATTCACTCTCCCCCTCCTCAAAAAAAAAAATTATTGTTATGTAATATCAATCTCTATTTTAAAGATAGGTATGTTTTATATTGCCAAATATTTAGGAGTAAAGTTTATATCATGCGTATTTGGTAGTTATACAGTAGCTCTACATGCATAATGTACATATATCATGCATCTATAATATTAGTTGTGTACCAATTCGTATACCTGCAATAAATAGATAGAAAGTTAATTCAATAATATTTAATGTCAGCCATTAGTATTTTATTAGATGGATAAATCCTACTCTAAAGTCCCGTTCTCAACCAAAATGTTGGCCTACTACTAATCATTTCCAACCGAATATGACGGCAATTACTCCATGTGCCAACTCGCACAATTAAATAAGTATAACCTTATTAATTATCTCGTGTTATTATTAAATCAAAAAGATTATTCAATGCAATATGGTAATGTAATGATACAAGGGGATTGATTAGTTAATTTGGGGCTAGGTAAGTAGAAACGCAACGATCAGTTTACATGTTTGTGTTTAAATTAAGGTATTAAAATTTTAGCAGTAATGTTTTACAATTAATATACCCAAATAGAAATTAAGCATTTCCAAAGCTCTTCCAGATAGTAACAATCTCCCCGCCTGTCTCTACTCTAGTCTAGACTAAAATTAACTTCCACAACCACTTCTGCTTTCTAATTGATCTCACAATTAAAAATATATAAATAACACATTATATAACCAAATTATAAATTACATAGTTTTTACATCTATATCTATATATATATGTATATATATAATACCACCCGGAAGAGATTAGCAAACTTTTCAAGTTGTTCACCAAGTGCTTTATTAATTCATATAGCACAACTATTAGCGCGCATTTAAAGGATATGAAGCGATCAATGGTTAGAATGTATTATTTTTTCCATTTTTTTTTATTTTTTTGGATATATCCTAGCCGTTGATCGCTTCAAATCCAACAATTTAAAAAAATTGTAATTTTTTTTTTGTTACAAATTAATTACAAGTTTTTTTTTTTTTTTTTTTTTTTTTTTT
>MKEJ01028744.1:0-25133 GCA_001753735.1 Embelia ribes
GTTAAAAATAAAGTAATTTTTTTGGGGTGTTACTGGAGAAAACTCTAAAATAAAAGCGATAGTTTTGTTGGTGACATTGCTAGGTCAACAAGAGATGCCGCTTTCTTCTTGGATTTGAGAAACAAGTCAAACAAGCACTGGCTAGTCTGAAACTTGATGACCATCCATTTGGTGGTCAAGATATAGATTCATCTTCCTTAGGATGGGCCATGTCAGCAGTCTCATCCCGGGCTTTTCGCTTGCATGGAAAAGAACTTCCAGATGGTACCCACGTCAATGTGCCCATGATGCTTCCCCTTATTGACATGTGCAATCACAGTTTCACTCCAAATGCCAAAATCGTTCAAGAGAAAAGTTCAGGGCATCAACAGATACTTGTAAAGGCTAGTACACCTCCACTCTGTGTTTCAGTGTTTGGGTGAAGAAACTAATTTTTTTTTTACCTTGGGTAAGCAGTAAACATCCAATTTAATTGGGTTTGCAATGACTAATTTCTGAAAGATAGTATTTAAACTACTACAAAAAAAAAAAAAAAAAGAAAAAGGTTCTGGAAACTTTTCTTGAAGACTAGTCTTCCTCGTGGAAGTGATTGTTTGACTATTATGGTGGGGTTTTATGCAGCAAAGAAACTCAGAATCCCTATTTTAACAGGTTCTCTATCAGTGGTGTTAAGTGAAGTTTAGTTTTAGAGGTGATAAAAACAAATTTTGATTCTTTACTTTGGAATTGGTTTTTTTTTTCTATTTAATTATTTTGCCTGGGCGAACCCCTCGTTCTATCACTACTCTCTGGGAAAATTATAGGAGTCCTGAAAATGTGTACTGAAAATGGATCCTGAAAATTATGGGTTGTTGGAAATCGTCATCTCGTGTAAAATTTTGAAGGGCCCAGGTTTTCAAGATCCCATATTCGGTCACCTAGCATTACTCAACATAATTAATTTTATTTGAGATTCTGAGAATCTTTATAAAATAGAAGTTGGTAAATGATTTATTTTATTTTATTTTTCATATCTATGATCACCAGGTTGTTGCGGAAGCACAAATAAAGCGAGATGAAGCTCTGGCACTCAACTATGGATGCTTGAATAATGATCTTCTCCTCTTAGACTATGGTTTTGTTGTGCCTTCGAATCCCTATGACAATATAGAGCTAACATACGATGGAGCATTTCTGGACGCTGCGAGCATGGCTGCTGGGGTTCCATCCCCGAACTTTTCTTCACCTGCTCCTTGGCAGCAGCAGATTTTAGCTCAGCTGAATTTAGTTGGAGAAGCTCCTGATCTCAAGGTCTCTTCTTGTCTTTAGATAAATAGTGCATTTAAAATTGCATGTATACAAATAGTAACACGGATATACATATATGCTTTTTTTGGCTAGTTGATCTCATGTTTGGACCACAACTTGTTAATTTTGGAATGAAATGGAATTACCAAGTCCTTTTATATTGGTCCGAATCCAAGTCCTTTCCTTCAACAAAGTAAACAATGTGAAAGGGTACTGAACGTTTATAGACTCAAACGCATGTGTGCTATTCTGCAAATGAAGTTCCTTTTTTACAATGAGTGTCTACTGCATCCAGTGTTATTAGTGTGCCTATGGGCATCTTTATGGATTTTTTGTTTTTTGTTTTTGAAACCACTAACAATGCAGGATAAATGTTATGGTATGTAAAACAATGATGAAACCAGATCTTTAATTAGAGATTATGGCTTTGATATGTAAATAAAAAATCTTTAATTAGGAATCAATGAATCAATATTGTACTCATCACAAATATCCATTTCACCCCAAGTTTTCCTATGGTTGTCTAGAGGAAATCTCCACTTTGCTTATGCACAATTTTCACCTCCTCGATAATACACTCAAAATATTCTCTCCCTATTTATAGCTTTAATCCTGTGCTGGGAAGATGTCTTTTTGTGCTTTGGGATCCTTTGACAAACCTTGTCCAATTTCTGCTATCAAAATATTCGTCTTCGGCATGATTGAATGTATGATTTGGGGTGAATTTCAACAACATGAAATCTGTATTTGAAGTGTGAGAAAAAGCAAGATTCTGAGTACGCTCCAAATCAAAATGTTTTTTCAACTCTCTGATTTGCTGCAGTGCTAATACCGTATTCTTTTTCACCGCTTCAAAAGCTTTATGCAATCACCCGAAGTTCACAGGGTTTGACATCCTTGCGGACAACTGTATAATAGATGATGTAACATGTTTTAAATCACTTTTCCGATCCTGAACGCGGCATTATGGAAGTAGAGCACCTCCGCCAATCAAACTGCTCCAATACCATTGATGAAATGGATCCTTAAATAGAGATTAGGGCTTCCATAGTTGTGAATCAGAGATCCTCAATTAGGGATCAAAGAATTGATATCATGCTCATAACTAATATCCTTTTCGCTCAGGTTCTCCCTTGGCTGTATGGAGGAAATCTCCATTTTGCTTGCGCACGAATATCCCTTTCTCGACTATGTACTCAATATATTCTCTCTCTCCTGTGGTCCAAGATATTTGATTATTTGCTGCCGAAGCATAAATCTTGGACAATCCTTATGACAACTTCCTTCTCCACATCCAACCAATAAAACAATGGTCGTCCAGCATCCATTTTGCACCATTCTTCAAATACATGTGCAACAACTACCCATCATGATGCTTGGATGCATTGCCTCAATCTAGTGCTGGGAAATTAATTTTTCATGCGCATCCATTCTGCGTCATTCTTCAATTTCTGCAGGATCTTCTCACTCTGTACTACCACCGTCATCGTCAATTTCCTCAATTCTTCGTCTTCGGCCTGACTGAATGCGAGCTTTTGGGTTATTTCAACACCACAAATTCTTCATTTGAAGCATGATAAAAGGCGAGATCCGGAGTAAACTCCAAATCGAAATGTCATTTTAACTCTCTGGTCTGCTGCAATACTAAGTGGTGATGAAACCCGGTTATTTACTAATTAGTTCTGTTAATTGTTATTATAGTTATTCGTTATTATTTTTAGTTAGGTTAGATCAACTACGTTTTCTTATCATCTGTTTAGTTGTTATTCATTATTCTCTCTTTTTAGTTGTTAGTCTATTCAAACAATGTTGTGGGCTTGTAGCCAGTTCTTTTGGCATTGAGTAGTTAATTGATTAGAACGATATCTCTACACCGTGAGTAGGGTATTTTGGGTCGTTCATCCCTAATTAAGGGTTGCAATTTCACTAGTTACTTTAGCTGGTTGCATTTTCTCTGATTTGTTTTTATTTTTTCAAAATTGAATTACATAAAAAGTCTTGGGGTTTTCAAAAGTTATGTTGTTTTTTGTTCCAACACCAGTAGAAGCAAGGGCAAACAATAAATTTTGAGAACGTATCCAAATAGACCCTCCCAAGATCCACACCATTTGCATTTCTAGAAATATCAGTACTTGCTTGCATAGAGTGCAAAGGGTATGGCTCGGGTGGGTTCAATAGAGCTTTACTACTGAATGTTCTGTTTCGCGCAGCCACTCTGTTTGGAATCTAGGTTCGTTTAGACATGTCACTTTTCTGCTCTCTCAAGTTTTTAGATAGATGAGGCAGTTTATTTGGGCTTGTTTGGTTGCCACTTGTATTTATCAGTTTCTTTTTCTGATGGGTAGTTTGATTCTTGTTTTGTCTGGTCAAAACAAGCTATGAATTATAAGCCAACTATTTTATGCTTTAACAAAACCAGCTTGTTTGCTTAATACTGCATGAAACAAGTATTTCGTTTCTTACTGCAGTTCTGTTTTGAAAATTTAAATAGTGACTCATAACCAGTTATTTTCCATGCTGTCAATAAAGTTCCAGTTCGAAAATATAGGGTCGATTTTGGCAATACTTGAAAGATTTTGTAGTTCTAGTATTTTGTTGCAAGATTAGATAAATTGCAGTTCGCTAAGGTGATTCTTAGGGGTTAGTGTTTCCAGGGTGTGCAGATCCTTAACTGCTATAAGGATGTCTTTAACTCTTGCTTAAAATCCTTTGGATAAGTCATTATGTTGGCTTGACGCACAGCCTATACGGCGTTTATCTTGCAGTTCTTACTGAAAAGAATAAATCTCATTTTGTTGGGAAAAAATGCAGTATGACCTAACTACTTAAATCATTTGCAGATTTCTTGTGTTTATTTATTTATTTAGTGCTTGTTTCTTTATTCTTAAAAGGTTAGTTTAGGAGGTCCGGAGTTGGTCGAAGGCCGTTTATTGGTAGCTCTAAGAGTGCTCCTATCAACCGACCCAAAAGCAGTACAAAGATATGATTTGAAAAATCTAATGTCCTTATCAACAGAAGCCCCTCTTGGGATACCAAACGAAGTTAACGTTTTACGTACTGTGACCGCTCTCTGTGTAATCGCACTTGGACATTTCCCAAACAAAATAATGGAAGACGAATCCCTTCTTAAGCAAGAGATTTCTGGTTCGACACGATTAGCTGCCGAGTTCAGAATGCAGAAGAAGTGCGTGATCGTTGATGTGATGAGAGATCTAACGAGGAGAGTGAAAATGCTGTCATTAAAAGAATCGGCAACTGCTCAAGGTTAATTCTCCAAAACTTATGATTCTCTCTTCTTTTTACTTTGTATCTTATTCTGTGTTAGATTGTATTTGGTAAGCTCCTAAGCTTCGGGGCATCGGGGCATTTATATGTTGATCGAGTTATTGGAGTTTCAGTATCATTGATTCGTCATTATATTATCACAACCATCATATCCGATCTCTCATTGCAAAAAATTCGATTCATTTGTGGATCTAGTGCCACAAAAAAGCTTTGCAGCATGGAATACCAAGGCATTCTTTTGTCTCAGGCTTTATACAGAAGCACAAGGATTAAAGTTGACATTATATTCTTACCCAAAAGTTGACATTATTTTCTTTTTGTTCCATCAAAATTTTGTATCTTAATTGACGTAGTTGAATTTCGGAGGAAAATAGTCTATTTCTGTTAAGGAAACATTGTTCCACAGCCCATACAGAGAATTGAGTTCTTGAGAGTGATGTAACGCCAAACTTGAATCTTCAGTCTCCAATTGTCAGTCTTGATTTAAAATTTTTTTTAAAAACTTTTGACGAGAATAAAAAAGGAAAATGATGATATAAAACACAGAAAATCATATAAAAAAAAATGTAATTACACATATGTGGTTAAATATAATGTTGATCTTCTCTTAAAAATAGAATCGATGGTTAGTGCTTATGTGACTTAAATTCGATGCATGCATGTTTAAGTTTTGAAAAGTAACTGAGGTTATATCTTGTAGCTACTCGGCTCCCTAAAAATGGATCAAAATACACGATCTAACCATATTAGGATGCGGTACAATTTTGATATATAATTGCGTATAGATAAATATTTAGATGAAATATGCACGGCTGCGTAGCCTCCAATAGTTTAGACAAAAAATTCTAAAATTCGGAGTAACCTTTTACTTAATAATTTACGTTCTTGAATCTAGAGCTTTTGTGTAAAAAGTTATCTACCTCAAAAAAAAAAAAAAAAAAAAAAAAGAAAAAATAAAAAAAAAAAAAAAAAAAGAAAAAATTAATACCTAAAAAAAAAAAAAAAAAAAGAAAAAAGAAAAAATGAAAAAGAAAAAAGAAAAAAGAAAAAAGAAAAAGAAAAAAAGATGAGATGTAAAAGCGTGTATACAAAGTTTTGGAGATTGAGTAACAAACATTGCTTAGGAAATCAATTAAAGATCCACCTTAAATTCCAAAATAATATTAAATATAATATGGAAGGTCCCTAAATGCCACGTTGTGACTTTCGGTGGTTACTAAATCACAATCATACGCTAGAAGGTAGGTGAATGTATGTTGTATATCACGCATTAATCATTGACATGTGACATATCTTTGCTGATATTTTATTGATGCTTTATTTTTCTTCTTTTATCATTGATATTTGCTTGATACTTAAATGGTCATATATATGATGCTAATTATTACAAATTCATTTTTGTAAAAAACATTATTACAAATTCCTTAGACTTATGGAGTGGATCCATGTCATTATATTGCGGAAAGAGAGCGAGAACGTAAAAATATCAGATTGTAAATTAAAATTGTGAAAACAAAAGCGAGATTGAAAACAAGAACTGAAATTATACATGTCCCATCCATTTAGTGGGTCTTGATATCTATATGGGGACCATAATTTGTTTAACAGGCTAGTTTGGTGACATGGTCTACCAACAAAATCAGGATTCAGGGTTGGATTGCAAGTAAAATTATGATGTGATCGTGTGAATATTTTGGCTTCTAATTGAAGCAGCTTTACAGAGATGTAGGCTTAATTTATTAAAAATATTTCAGTCATAAGAGTAATATCCCTTTCCTTGCGATTTGATCTAACCTTGACATGATAATATTAATCAAAATACACTTAATGAAAAACTTACCAAAAAAGTATACTGAGTGAAAATTACCTTCCATTTGTAATATTGAACTTAGAATTGTCGAATTACTATTTCTTAAACTTCATAAAAAGAATCAATAAAGTTTCTCCATCTATTATCAAAATTTTTGTTCTTCAAAAGTCGAGAGTTGCCCCCGTACCTATTGTTTATCAATATTCTTCCGTCTATAAATAATTAGCTATATTTTATTTTTGGATTATCAAAAATTAATTGAATATTTTCTAATATGGTATGGGATTAATCATTGCAAAATTTGATAATAGTCACTATTGTCCTTTTATTAATTATTAAGGACTAGAAAAAACAAAAACTGATAAGGGTAAATTCATCATTTGTAATTTATTTCAAATTTGAAAATTTATGTTTTATTTTTTTCATAAAATTACATGCCGAATCAAATATTTCAATTATTTGTGTACAGAAAGGATGACATAAAGTCGTGAAGCAAAAACTAATTTCTCTATTCATCAAAACAATAAAATTTCTCTCCCCCTAGTTCCTATGTCAAAATTTGTGAAATTATTTAAGTTACCAACCTAAGCACAGATATTGGATATTAACTTAGAAATCAGAATCTTTTAAATTTTATTTTTGGGTGTGGACTTGATTGAAAGATGACTTGAAAAGAATATGCTATGCGGCATCTTATCACCAATAAGTTACACGAACTGGATTCGAGCTTATGAAAGTTATACACGGGCTTGAACCTGAATAAACTAATCATACTCGAGTTGAACTTGAACACGGCTTCAAAAGTATATACTTTTGTTACATAACAAAAGAAAAGGTTTACCACTTAATCATCGAGAAAAGAAATAACACTACAAATAAGAGAAAACTATTAAGGTCTTCATCATTTCTTGCCACCAATATTATATACATCTATCAGATAAATCCCCAAAAGAAAAAGAAACATAAAATTAAAAACAAGAAACAAAACCATGAAAAAGGGGGCCGATATCTGTCCAATAGCTAATCCGGTGCTTCCAATCTTACAAGTTGCCGACAGAGATCAGCCTATCAGCAGACCCAAGAGGCGATCTCGACCGTTGACGGCGCGTGGCGTAACGAAGGACGGGCGAGATCTCAGCCTGTTCCAAGGAAGGGTCCCTGATCTTATCCATCTCCTGCTTGATCTTCCTAACTTGGCTGTGTACCGCCACACCATAGTACACCTCCTCTTCATTCCTCCTCTGCTCCATTTTTCCTCTCCACAATATCAACGCAATTCAAGCCTCTCTCTCTCTCTACTATCTCTACCTATTTATAGGGAATTCGAGTACATGGATTTGTAATATGCATGTATAGGAATTTATATATATGAACATGATTTTTTCATGAATGATAAGGAAGGGGTCTTTTTCTCATTTAATGGTCCCTATAGATTGGACGAAAAGTTTCTTTGGTTCCCTTCGTTTTAATTGTAATAACAACAGTCCTCCAATTTTGTAAAAAGACGGATTTAGTCTCAAAGTTTAGAAAAAATGACAGGTTTTGTTTCTTTCACAACAGTATCCTAATTCTAGAAATTATAAGGTGATCAAAATTGGAGAATATAACAATAATAAGGTTCTTAAAACGACTAACTTGTTCCTAATCAAACTAAATTGGATTTTGTATGATTTACAATTAGCCATATCACCAAACTCTCTTTTTCTCTTATAAGGCGGGATGATGAGGCTAATTGTGATTCACACAAAATTAACTTGTACAAGTTTGTATGTATACCATCACTCTAAATTGATATAACTAATGTTTTATTATGGCTTTTACATTCATAAAAAGTACTATCCGTATTGCTTTTTCAAAACTTACACTATTGGTATTGCAACTGAAATTATGGTGACCAAATAGAATCTTTGTTTAAACTATGGGATCATTTATGTAATTATAACATAAAACTAGATATGTATGCATGAATTGGAGTGAGACTTTATACATGGTATCATGCAGATATTGATACATAAGAAAAAATAATATTAATAAATAGATGAGAAAAAATTAATGCAAATTAAAATATTATTCTCCTTTTTAGGTATCAATATTTGTAAGACGGTAAGTAGAAAATTAATATAGGCTTATCTCACGCCTTTCTAGAAAGCTTTGGTCAAATTCAACTAATGTTGTAGATTTGTTAATTGCTTTTCTAATTTGGAAAAGTACTCTTGTTTGATTAGTTGATCCCATATTTTTTTGGAAAGTAACAATTCGCCTCACGATATCATGAAACTGTGTAATTGGAAAATTTGTTCTTGGATATTTTAATTTCCAAATTCGTACTAAAAACTTTTTAAATTTTAAATAAATAAAAATAAAAATAATTCATATTTAATCCTTTTTATAATGCTGCTGCTACTACTACTACTATTATTATTATGGTAAAATACATCATCAACTTTTCAATAGCATAATGTTAGTAATTTTTAAGTAAAATACAAATTCTATTTGATAATTTATAATATTGTCACTTTCTATTTTTTCTATATTTAAAAATCACGTTTTATGGTTTTTTGTTTCCCGTAGCCCATTCGTCTCGGTTTGATACCCGGCAATCTTCACCACATGCAGGGGAGAAGTTAATGATTTTAAAACGAAGTACACGAAATATATCGGTACATGGATTTATATATTGCTCGATTATGCATGTGATGAGTTTTCTTCCTAGGCTTTTTTGTCTGTTTTACATAGTTTCTTTCTTATATCAGTTCTCTACTAGCCTCGAAGTACCCAAAAAAAAAATTATATATATAGTCCATCTATACATAAATAATAGATCCAAAATTTTTAGGAACATCTATAAATAATAACCTCTTTCTATATTTGGTGGTGTAATAATTACGAAATTTAAACAGATTTTCATTTTTACCCTATCATCATTATGAGCGAAGTATATGAGACAAAATAAATAACGACAAATTGAGTAACATACATCCATTCAAATAATTTTTTTTTTCAATTTATTTTAAAATTACATGCCGGACAAAACACCCATAAAACAAAGTGTACTCAACTTTGAAAATACTATATATTTTCCTTTCCGTGTCGATGCAATAAATTTATTTAATAATCGTTTTGTTATGCACGTAATAAATTGAACGTGTTAGAAAATTTATGATTTTTTAAATACTTTTATAAGTTTGGAGCTCATGAAAAGTACTAATTTTAAGCTATTTTTTATATGAAGTACACATAATATTTTTATCTATTCTTAGCCCGATTTTAAAGCTCGTAATGTGAATTTCGAAACGATATATTATATTGCCAAAATCATAAAAAAATGTGAATAAAAATTATCTTCAAAATGAGATGTTTAAAGGAGATTAAGATGAGGTCTAAGTCTTATGAAAATTGTTCTACATTAATTAAACAAAGGCTTCTTCTACTGTATAAATACAATAACCTGTGCTACTTGAGGTGTAATATAGCGTGACACATGCACATATAGGTGGAAGCAACATACACGTGTGCGCGCACAGTCTGTTTGACCGAGCTCGGGGTCTAATTGCGCATGGAGTGTTAGATGTGTCCTTGTTTGATCCCAAGATCAAGTCAGGGTTTGAGGTCAAGGTTCAGGCTAGGTGCACTGTGTGGTTCGGACAAAGTATTTTAATAAATACTTTAAAAAATTACATAAAGATTCCTGAAGTTACAAAAAATTGCAAGAAAGTCTAACCTCAGATTCCTTACAACTATTATTTTGTAATTAAACATATAATGGTTGAAACTGTAATATATTTTTTGTGTTGTAAAATTCCTATTTGTTAGCCACTTTTCAGAGAGAAAAATATATACACTACTTGCACTTTTTGCACACAATCACAAGAGTCAGAAACGTTACCACATCACAAAAGGTTTGTCCAGACGTCCAGATTGCAACTTCCATTAGGGCGTAGTGAGAAGACGTTATACCTTGGGAGTCTATTGCCAGAGTAGGCCAGAAACAACTCTAGTGGTGGGTAAATTGGATTTAAAGTGATACGGTAAACTATGGTATCGTCTAGTATTATTTGTATGCAGTGTTTATATTTATATTCCAACAGCCTGTTTTAGCAATGTTGTAAAAATATAAATTCCAATTTTTTCTTTTAGTTGTTAATAATAAATTTATATTATTTTAAATTTATTATGTATTATCATTCAGAAATTATTTAATTATAGCAATAGCCGCGTAACGTTGTTTGATTTATGGAGTATACATGCAAAAAGTTTTAGATGAGACATTACCAAAGTCAAAATTGAATTGTAACTAGCTGAGGATTGCAATAATTTTTTAGTCCTTTGCACCACATAATTACTGTTCTTGGTCCTAATTTTTACGTTTACTATTAATATTTAGTGCCAACCACGAGTCTTCCTAATAGATGAGAATATTTGAATGATGCGGTACCGCAATGTTGTGACAGAACAAAATTTGCAATTACAGTATTTAATAGTTTTCAATTGGTTAAAATCTGTTACTTGTAGTGTCCGATTGTATTAAGGAAATTCGGTGTTGTCAACCGGTTCAACAGTTACTTTATCGTTTCGTTTAAAGCACAAAATTCTGTATGATAAAACTTTTTGATTTTGACCCTTGTTGTTGGGATTATGTGTAATCAAAATATGTAATTGAGTGTTTATTAGTGTTGATTTGAATGGTCAAAAGTTTAAGAGCTAATGGCAAATTGATAAATGCTATTGGACGGCCAATGGCCAGCTTTGACTGCTTTCTTTTGTCAACAATACCACACCAAAAATCTCTCTCTCTCTCTCTCTCTCTCTGTGTCCATAGCACATAGACATGTGACACATGCTTTACATACACGTGCTCCGTCCATCCAAAATTATTAAATGATTTGACTTAATATATAATTTTAATTAATTTTAAATTTAAATTGAATTGATAACCGCTGACCAAATATGCTTCTATTAATCTGTGAGTTGATTTTACCCTAATATAAATCAAAATGGATAATAATGGTAATTCATTTTACTTTGTAATAATTGAATCTTTTCTTAAATGAAAACATTCAATTATTTTTTGATATTTTAATTTTAAAATATTATCAATTATTTGTAGAGTAAAGAAATATTATTTATATGTAATGTTGGTTTGAGCACACTAAGTTTTATGTAATTGGACCAACACTTCATGCATATATGGACATAATTAATTATTTTTTGATATTTTAATTTAAAAATGTGATAAATTATTTATGGAGAAATAAAATATTATTTATATTTAATGTTGATCTAAGCACACTATGTTTTATGTAAATGGGCCAATACTTGATGCATATCTGGACTTAATCATGAGCTTTATCGGTAACTAAAACAAAAAAACTAAAACCGGCTAAGTTTTGTCCAATTTTATACTTTTTTTCATTTATTTGTTTCCTACGATCAACCGTTTGCTTGTCTCTTCCATATGCGAAAATTACTAGTACTTTTATGCACAATGAGTATATATGAATTGCTTTTGCATCAATAAAAGAATAAGAATATGACAACTCTATTCAATGCATTATATATTTTGTCTTGGACAAATGCTACAGCCAAATATGGCTATCAAAATTTGTACTTTTTGTGAAAGAATAATATAAACTTTAATTAGCTGTATAAATTTTAACTAATAGATGATAAATTCCAACCATACGAGAATTATAAAGATACTATGAAAAATTAGATTGGTAAAATTAGTGTTTTAATGTGACTAAAAAGGGTATCATCTGTGTGACTGTGTCTCTCAAAAGCATAGAAACTTTGAGACCCATATAGTTGGACCAACACTGGAAGCATAGACGGAACTTTAATAAAGATGCTTTTTCGATTACAAAACCGAGAAAAACAAAACCGGCTCAATCTTTGTTTAATTGTATTTGTCTATTATAGTTTGTCCAATTTTATAATTTTCCCTTTTTGTAATTCGATCTACCACTGGCTGTAGATGCTAAAATTGCTTGTATTTATATACACAACTTGCT
This sequence comes from Embelia ribes, assembly GCA_001753735.1. Classification (NCBI taxonomy): domain Eukaryota; kingdom Viridiplantae; phylum Streptophyta; class Magnoliopsida; order Ericales; family Primulaceae; genus Embelia; species Embelia ribes. The sequence goes on from MKEJ01028744.1 coordinate 12,394, forward strand.
ATAATACTTAAGAACTGGTTTTATTTAAAAAACTAGAAAATGACATAATTGTTGTAATAATAGTAAGCCAATGATAAAAGTGGTGTAAATGTAAAATAAGTGCCAAGATATACGTGGATTAATTCTCCAATACTTTTGAGATTGGCCTTTCCAAAGAACGAGAATCGATACCGTTAAGTTTTGGGATTTGATTGGATGATTGTTTGAAAGAGCCTGGAGTTCTAAATGTTATTGCATACTTGGAAATTTTACAATCAAGCTTTGGGAAGAAGTCTTGGGATGTCTTCCATCACCAATATATAACAATGATTATATTCAATGTATAGTTCATTTTCTTGAACAAATTGAGCAGCCAATTTTTTTTTGCAACACCATGTGTACTTGTGATGTTAAATTTACAATTATAATACGCAACCTTTAGTATAATAGAATTTTTAGCTGTCTCTGTACAACTAATAAAATTTAATTAAATGATTGGATATGACCCAATAAATAATTATCAGCCCAATTAATCAAGTTAAGAGCCCAGTTAATAAGGGTTTAGTCAAGTTAATCAAGACCCAAATTAAATAGTTAATCTAATAATTAATCAATAATTAATGGTGAAATGATCATTGATTGTTAAAAGATGGAGAAATAACATGATTAGTTGATGAATTTGTTAGCAGTTGATATAATATAGCCATTGATGGGATAAATTATGCAGTTAATATAACTACTTAAACCTATTTAAAGGTTATAGTTAATTCAAACGTGACATGGACCGTGTCAGACCAGAGTTCAAACACAACGATTGGTGGCAAAATATTTTCAGCCTAAAGGAAAATCATGACCGTTGATTCAGTTTAAACCAAGATCTGAGCATCCATGCAGATAGGAGTAGTTGTTCCAAATTTCTGCAAGCCCGGGGATGTGATCCCTGAAAATAGAAATAGAAAGAAAAGAAAAGAAAAAAAATGAAAAGAAAAAGAGAAATATAATACCAATAATGAACAAATAACTGAAATATAAAGCCAATGTAAGGATACAATCCAACTCGATACTTCCACAACTTCAAACTTTGCATTTATAATCTACAGCAATCCAGATTTTCATATATTTATAACAATCATTATAAAGTAAACATTCGAGTTTGCAGCAATCCAGATTTTCATATATTTATAACAACCATTATAAAGTAAACATCCGAGTTTACATATACACATCAAGCAATGAGCTTGTCCCAAAAGAAAATAAACATATGCATATGAACCCTTGTCTCGATGATAAAACTATATAAATAAAGCCTCGATTTGCAAAATAACTTTAACAAGTTAAGGCTACAATACTAATACTACAAAATATAGTCAATGCTAGCATCCGAGCAAGTCAAGGATGCCCCCATACTCGCCTTCGTACCTATCAAATGAATCAAGCAAGAAGATACATATAAAGAAATTCATCAACATTCCACATCAATATGATAAAAGTAAGTCTATGATGTATTTAATATGTATGCATATGCGAATGAACATATTTAGCATTTAACAACGAATTTTAAAGTAAGACATATTCTCAACATGAGGGGAAGTGATAAGTTCACGAATGTATTACATATGCCACGATAATACTCAAACCACAAACCACAAATCTCGCCTTATCACTACACATCCTACCAGGGTACGGTGCCTACAACTCAAAAGTAAAGTGGGACTAGTATCTCTATGTATTTTATAAAAAATGGGCCACTTGATCCCCATCCTATAATTGGTACACTCTCGGTGTGAAGTAATTTACAGGTCCTTGCTACTAATATACTGAGATGTCAGATCGCTTCTTGTACAGATTTCCTAGCTCTCACGATAAGACTTTAGGCCTCCTCTTAAATTCCATGCATCCATACTATTTAGAAAAGTTGAGACTTGGGCCTCAAAAGAAAGTAAAATACTCAAAATCTAATCCCATATATATATATATATATAATCACAATTTCATGCTTTTATTTCACGAGTTCATATGCCATGAATATGATTATACCACGAATATAATTATTGCTCGCAAATAAACATGATACGAGTATATATATGCCACGAAATAAATAATAAACGAAGAAAAATCTCATACACAAAAGAAAATCCAAAAATATACGATATGTGACACAAGTCGATATATATAAACAAACTAAAATTTATATTACTACTCTTAAATACACGTACCTTGAAAGCTCCCAAGAACAATAGAAAGATCACGTCAACTTTAACCTGAAAACCCCTCTTTGTTAGTCCCTTGAAACGATCTACTTCTGTAACTCAAATCGACACAAGCCTATATATAAAAACGATCTACTAGACATAAGGAAGAAGTTAACATGAAGTGTACGGAAAATAAGAAAATGTAAACAAGAAGAAGAAAAAGAAACGAGACTTTCATCAAAACAAAGGGCTCGCGATGTAGATTCAAAAAATATGATTTTTGATCTTGGGAAATAATGAGAACCAGATGATACAACTTAAAAATTTTAATAATAGCTCTCAAACTCTCTCTTTCTCTCTCTCCTATGTTGAAAAGTGTATAATGGTTATGATCCATAAAAATATTAAACAATACGTGTTTATTTTTTAAAATATCTAGTTGGATCGATTCAACAGTTGTTAGATAAATCCAACTTAGCTTTTGGATCGATCCAGTAGCTGTTGGATCGATCAAAGCTATGGAATTCCAAGCTCAACCTGAGACCACAATTTTGGTCAAAAACTTTCGAAATGACTTATAGTCACCCGTATACATACATAAGAGTGTTTTATAACTTACAAAATGATGTTTGAATATATAAAACTTCTCATACATTTCATAACACATCTTCTGTCAAATCTCGACACATACGCCACATTCTCGCATTCTCTGAAATCAACTCCACTCAGAATACTTCCCGTAACACGCACGTAACACCACATCTATGATAAATTATAAATAATATATTATAATACTGATAATGATATTATTTATTAAAGCAAAAAATCAATACATAAATTCCAGGGCATTACAATAGTGGACAGAAAGTTGTCGTACAACTAGGTTTTTTTCAATACATCGGAGAAAATAGATGTTCTGGAAATGGTTAACATAAATATCAGTTGAATGGCACAACTTCTGACCTGGTTGACACTTCATGTTTGGGAAAAGAGTGTTAGATTCATTTTTTTAGAAGAGTAAGGACGAGACATCACTTTTTAGCTATAAATATAGAATTTTGTAATAACAAATTTCAAGGATAATTTTGTAATTTTATTTGCAAAATTATATTTTTGTGGCTAAAAAAACATACTTCACCCTTACATTTTTATACAAAGTGTTGAGCATTTGTACCAGATTCTCTAAAATAGAGAAAAAAATGAGTTCTATCTCTATGTTATAGAATCTCTATTTCTTACCACGTACATTAGATTATATATTTCATTATCGGATATATTAAAATATTGTTTTCATATCCTTAACCATTCCACATTTAAATCCCACACATAATAATACATTTATGATTATGAAAATACTATTTATTTAATTATGTATGAATAAAAATATCATTATTTATTAGATTTAAATTTATAATTTGAATTTATTGTATTTATTAATTCATTATATTAATTAAAAAATATAAATAAATTATCCTTTTAAGTAAATAAATAAAAATGGGATTAGAAATTATGGGACAGAAGAAAAATACAAACAAAAAATTCTACAATAATTCATTATATAAATAATAGAATTAAAAATAGAATTTCTTAATAAATAAACTACTAGTTCTTAGCATTAACTATTAAATTTTTATCATATAAATTTAATTTTAATTTTAATAAATATATAGTTTAAATATTAAAAATTAAATTCAATTGTATATTTATTATAAAATTTTAAAAATAATATTTTTACATAAATACTAATAAAATTATAATAATTTATTTAGTTAAATATAAAAATTATTTTCTCCACTTAAGTTTTAGTTTATATGTCATATTTAGCAGTTTTAAGATCAATAATTACTTTTAAATATTGAATTTAAAATAATTATTTAATTATGCTAAATATGTTTATTTTTAATTAATAATATTAATGGAGTGAGTTGAGAGAGAATATGCTAATATTTTTAATATAATAGTTCAATGGTATGATACGAGATATAATATATTAATTGTGATAAATAGTGATGAATTTTGATCATTTTTAATTCATTGTGTGGTTGGGATTAAATCTCATAGATGTACTAAATTGTATAGAGGTGATTTTTGGGTTCACTTGTGCCAAATTGTATTATAATATAATTTTATATGTAGCTATTTTAATTGCTAGCTTTTTAAAAAAATAGTACTTTCACATAAATTATTCCATTTGACATGAGCAATTAAAATCATGTCAAAAGTTAAAGATTAGTTAGAAAATGTGTCCAATTATTTATGTTTTTTCAAAATTTACCATGTGTAATTAAAAATTTTGTCCACTCTTAATCATTCATTCACCTCTGTAGAGAAACAGAAAATACTTCGTAAGATGGTATTAATACAAGTTTTGCAAAGGACAAGTTTAAAAAGTTTTTGGAACTTTCTTTGTATGAGGTAGGGATACAGATGAGTCTATACGAGTTTCGGATTATTCAAGCTCCACTCTCATTTGTTCATTGAACTCGCTCAATATCAGCTCGGGCTCTCGATAAGTCTTTCAAGGCTTGCTCAAGCACAGTTCGCTTCGTATCCGAAGAGCTCAAGTTTAGCCTCAACCTTGCTTATCTAACTAAACGAGCCGAATTCGAATTTTTAAGAAATTACTGAATTGAGACGTCAGATGCGTTAGAAAGCTTAGAATTAACACAAACTTATGAAAAAAAAGTTCTTGTGTAACAAAAAGTTATTAAAGGATATGTTAGACTCACAATCTAAATTATATCTTTTAATATGTAAACTTACTCCAATGATGGTCGTTAAGAACCAACTCGTTTATTTAATGAGTTTAATTTTATTATTCGGCTCACTTATAAATGAACCAATTCAGGACAAACTCGTAACGAGTCATCCTGACCTTGTTCATCAACAGAAAGACTCATTTGCTTCCCTCGTAAGAGCAAAGAAAGAAAATATAAATAAAATATCGCATCATTTTCATTTCATAATATTTAACCAAATTGGGTTTCATTGTTGTTTCCTATAACACGGGGGTGCTACTCTAATATGACCAAACTTAAGAGGCAAAAAGTTATTTACCCAAATATATATAACCTCAGTCCTCTCTAATTTCAATTCAATTCCTCATTTTTTCAGTTACCTCTCTCTCTCTCTCTCTCCCTCTCTCTGCGACAATCATGCCAATGGAGCTATCAGGCTTACGCAATATTAGTAAGGATTGAGAATCGAATCATATTTAAAAGAATCCAATTCGCATCATTTTGGAATTTGATTTTTCTATAATGTTGATTTAAATTATCAATTTTTTCTCGGTATCAATTACCAGATCCTGTACTGATGGGGTTTTCAGTTCCCAATTCATTTGGTCCTCAAATTTTCACCACAAACAACCACAAAAAGATTCAATCTTTGAACAAGAGAGAGGTAAGCACCACTAGCTTCATCAAGATTTTATCAGATGCTAGAAAGATTGGTCCGAAGAAGAGAATTGTATCATGTACAAAAGCAGAAGCCTTTGAGTTTGTGGAGAGATCAAGCCCCATTGAGGTGAATTTCCTGTTATGCCCCTCTTTAGAGCTCTCACAGCCGTCTATTATAAATGCTAAATATCTCCAATTTGATTTCTCAATTGTGCGTTTCTATGTTTCTCGTTTCCTAGAAATTTCAGGGAAAATGCGACCGTAGATTTCTAGAATTGCATATTCTAAGCTTAGGGCATTAAACTGTTTTCAACCTCAAAAAATATCAGAACACATGAATCTTTAAAATAGGAGCTTTGATATGGAGAATGTACAACTTGGTTCAGAAGCTTAAAAATATTCCTGGGTATCCCTGGTTTAGCGAATCCCTGCAGCAAACCTCCTATTTTTTAGGGATTGAATAGTGTTTGGACAGATTGGAGGCAGGGTTCCTTGAGTTTAATCCCTAAAGTTTAGGATATAGAGCCATTTAAGGGCACAAATGGGAGTGTCCTTTTATACATATGATGTTGATATATTACAATTGCAAGTGATTTTTTTGGCAACTTAGGTAATGAATTATGTACTGATTTCTGCAGTTCTTCCCATATAATTATCTTATAGAGAAATTATAGAAGTCATTGATATATGTAGTGATGAATGATGCGTGTAATGGTTTTGAATGACATATTTCACTAAACCTGCTTCTTTTATTATCCTGTATTGGATGGAAAACACTTAATTTTAAAATAAAGGATAGGGCAGTTTAAAGGATAGAAGTTTAAAGTTAGTTTTCCATGAAAATGTATGCTTTGCGATTTTGCAAATGATTCATCTCAAAGCGGAAAATTGACAGCTTAATAGTTGTTCTTTCAGGAAAGAATGAGAAATTTATGCTATTTAATGTCATCTGCAAAAGTTTTTGTAATAATATGAATTCAAATAAAAGGTGAAAAAAGAGATAGAACGGTGCTATGAGCTCATTCACAGGCTTGGTAGAGGAGTTGCGTATTTGGGTTCTTCAAGAATGGGACCGAGTCATCCACATTACAACCACGTATTTGAATTGGGAAGAGATGTAAGTTTCTCTTTTAACATATAAAATACATACAATACAGTACTGGACATGATTATAATTTTACTCTTTTGCTTCTTTTATGCATATATATATGTATATACGTACAGATTGCAAATCTCTTGAATTGTACTTCTTGGTCTGGAGCTGGTCCAGGTCTTATGGATGCTGCTACCAAAGGTGCCTTACAAGCAGGCAAGCCAGTGGGCGGATTTAAGATTAGTAAAGAAGCTGGCGAGTGGACGGCTACAAATTTTCATCCTTATCTCCCTTCAGAAACTTATCTTACATGCCGGTATAAAATTTTTCCAGAAAATTATCATTTTCTAGGATTAATCAAGTAACTTTAGTCACTCACCCTTAAATCATAACTATCAATTCCAGAAGCTCTCAAGTTTGTCATAATGTGGTCATTTCACAACCCTTAAGCATTTTTGGTTAGGAAAAAGGTTAAGAACTTGATTGGTATTGGAAGAAAATGTGATTTTTTTTTTTAATTTGAAATATGATCATATAATGGTAACCTTATGTACAGGTATTAGAGATTATCCGTTAACGATAAAATGAACGAAATGCAGGTTTTTCTCTGCAAGAAAACATGGGCTAGTTGATTGTGTGGTTAGGAATAACAGCTCAGATCGAACTGCTGTGGTCGCTCTACCTGGTGGTGTTGGCACTCTTGATGAAGTGTTTGAGATTTTAGCTCTAATTCAACTGAAAAGAATTGGATCAGAGTTTCGAGTCCCCTTCTTATTGATGAACTACGACTCCTTTTACACAAAGTTGCTCGAATTTCTTGATGATTGCACAAAGTGGGGCGTTGTTGCAGAGGGAGAGGTTTCTTCACTGTGGAAGGTGTGTGACACTAACTTGCAAGCTCTGGCCTACTTAGAAGAATTTTATAATCTTCCAACTGAAAAATATAGGCACGAACTTGAATCTAAAAGTCCGTATAGAACGGTTTCTTTATGAGTTGCGCAGTTGGATTGTGCTTAGTATTTTTCAATGTCAGAACTTCTGTACTCAGTTATTCCATATGTGATTATTCGAAGAACTTGTTTAAAATTCATATTTTCTAAACTCTACAGTGGTTTATATTGTTGCACCTTTGAACCAAACATGTGTTGTACATTGTAGTACATATCGCATTTTTGGATACGGCCAAGTATAATTGTATTTGCATCCCACTAGAGGCTCCCCAACCTTAATTGTAGAAAGATAGATCCCAAGTTATATAGAAAATCATAATGAGGGTTCAAAATATTGAAGATAATGCATATAGAATTCGATAATTTGTACGAACATAGAACCATACACAACAAATGGTTGTCTTAGCTGAACTGTAAAAATTATAGTCTGCACTCTGCAATCAGTACCCACTCCATAACATAAAACAACTCAATTATGAAACTAATTTTGACTTGCTAATAAAAAGCGACTTGGGGCACAAGTTTACTAGATACTATTGAATCATACACCTCAGTGATATAACAAAAGTAACCATTAAAATCGATATAACGTATCAGCAAGAAAAATTATCAAATAACCTTAAAGTCATAATGTAACATTGTCTTTGGAAATGACAGTCTATTGTAAAACCAAACAAAACAGCAAAGGATTGTAAAAGAGAGAAACTCTCAACGAAAATGCCCATCTCACATCAAACAGCACCAATCATCACGTTTGTCGCTTTGTGCCATTTTACCGTGTTTATTGTTGTTACTGTGTTCATTGTAGCTTTGTGCCATTTTAGCGTGTTCATTGTCATTGACGGGTGGCTCTGGTTTTTTGGCTTCTGCCACTGCTTGCGGCTGCTCTTGCAACATCTGGTGATTCCCAAATATTCGCGGCCGAGGATAATAATTCTGATGGCCATATCCTCCTAAATATCCATATGATCTTCTGTAATCACCTTTGTAACCGAAATATTGGGGATAATTAGGGACATGATTATTGGTATTTTCGCTTTTAGTTTCTTTTTTTTTGGTGGTTCGGGAAGGTTAAGATCGTTAAAGCATAGCCCTGCTTGCATAAACTTAATCTCGGCATTTTTTCCTACAATTGTCAGCAGAACATCAAGATCGAGTATGCCTGATACTTGTACTTTACCATTACCGTACATTCAGAATCTGGACACTCCTGTAGAACAAAATAAAAATAAAAGAGGAGTTAAATATATGAAATGAACAAAAAATAAATTCATCTTTTAAGGAGACCGTGCTTGTTTTTATAGGAAAATGAAACAAGGAAGACAATTTCCATAAAGCAAGCACTGACTTGATTTGAGGGAAATGAAATTTATGTAAATAAACTTACCCAAAATGAAAATATTTGATCTTATTAATGAAACAACTCCCAATATGTCTTTTATCTTTAATAATATATCTTACGTATAATGAAGCCGGAGCCTCTTTCAAAAAGGTGAGGCTGTGTCAACTATTTCCGTGCCAATTATACGCCTGTTAAGTTAATTTACAGTATTTGATTTTGTTGTTACAGAAAGGGCAAATATGTAAATTGACAGAGGAAAAAATTGCTCCCACGTACCCCCGCTTTATCTCCCATTTTTTCACTTATTTACTCTCTCTCTATAGACCTCTATCTATCTCGAGTGATTAGATTTCTCCCCCTTTTGATTCAATTTAATTTTGTATTGATGATTATTAAAACCCTGTTTGAATTTTATCCATTTGTTCTTGGGTTTTGATGATGTTTAATCATTGTTTGGTATGTGCTATTAGTAGATACATAATTATTGTATGTGATATTAATTTTATTTGCAATGTTCAAATTGGAGCTCTTTTTTTTTCTTCATCTAGGGTTTGTTCACTCTCTCTACCACTATCTCAGGTGATTAGATTTCCCCACTTTTGATTCCATTTAAGCTTTTATTGATGAAACCCAGTTTAATTTTGACCGATTTATTCATGGGTTTGATGTGTAATTGTGGAAAACAGGACCCATAAAATTTAAACTGTTTTTATTACATTATTATTGTTGATTATTATTATTTTTAAAATAATTATTATCATTAATGCTGTAAAATTCTAAGATAGTATTTATAAAGGGGGCGTATGGGATGGGATAAAGGATGAGGTTACGTACGTAATCACATCCCGAAATTACCCCTCAAAGAATTTTTTATTTACACAAAATGATTCTTATGCAATACAACTAACACGGGCATAATGGACCAAAGACCACAACCATGTTTCCTTCTTCTAACCGCAAGCCACTCCAACCGCAAGACCCAAGTCCCTTTCTCTCTCCAACTCTCTCCTTGATTTTCAATCTCTAAGATCCCAAGGGTATCGGTTTCCTTTTCCATACGTTTCATTTTTTTCGCAATGATTTGACTGTATTGTATATTCATGTATGTATTGTGTATCCTTTTGGTTGTAATTTAGGGTTATATGCTGCTATGTTTTACTTCTTCGGTTTTTTATTTACACCTCTTAGTTTACTTTAGCTTGTGCGCACTCATTAGGAAAATAATAATTGATAAAAAAAAAATTGAACTAAAATATCTGACGTTAATATCCTTACATGGTGAGTAAATGAGTGTTTTTGAAAAATACAAAAATAATTAATAAAATTGGTAATTTAGTTAACTTTTGGTTAAATGTTACTTACATAATGAACTGAGGGAGTATGAATTTGGGGCTTTTATTTTGGTTTCGTGGTGAAACAATTAGTCTAAAAGTTTAAGGAAATAAAATTTAAAAATATTTGTTTTAAGAAAAAAGAAGATTGTAAAATCGATCTAAAACTATTTAATAAATAAAATTTATTTCAAAATATAGTACAGATTTTGTAAAAACTATTTGGAGGGATTTACCTTCAAATTACGAATGTAAAAATATATTTCTTAAACTATGTAAATATTTTCATTGTATTATTATCGATTAATTATTGTTTATTCAATAATCGTTATCATAACGAAATAAAGTCACAACGTGTTACGGACTAGTATTTTATTAAAAGATGGTTAAGTATGTCAAAATAAGAAAAAATATCACAAGGAAATCTTTAAATAAAGGTTCAAATCTTTCTTGTGTTTCCTCTAGATAGCTTTATTAGTTACTCATTAAAATAGAATGCTTAAATTTATGAGTCATTGCCAATGCATATGCATCAATTGAACACAAACCGAAAGGCAGGAAGTTCTTTCAGTTAAGATATGAATTTAGGTTTATTTTAAACTCTTACAAATTATACTGATCGCGGAATTTATTTCTGATAAACCATGACTACACTTATTACTTCATGGAAAACAGTCGAAACGCAAAAAACGTCGTACCTTTGATGCGTTGCATGCTTGATGCTGACTTTAGCCAGTCCTTTTTGCGGACATCGAACTCAAGTTCACAATTCTGCAGTGCAGAAAAATGTTCACATAAAAATCAATTTCTATGAATATGTGGAGATGCATATAAGCTTAAAACTTATAGCAGAGGTCGATTTATATATCGGAAATACCGATTTGTCTACTTTCTCTTTATTATTCTTGCCCATTTCTTCTTCTTCTTTTGACTTTATGAACCGTGCAAAATCTACAGAAACTAAAAAGAAGAGTTTCCAAATTATCCATTTGAGTTTGACATTTAAATGAGACGAAGTCTAAGACGATTGCAAGAGATATTTTTATGTCATCGAACACTCTGACAAAGTAATTGTCACGAGTTGGAAAACTTCTACTACGTATCAAAGACAAAGGCCAAGCAAAAGCCATAGTTATGAAGGAATTTTCTCGGATTCGGAAACTAGTTTATCCGGAAATGAACTTTTGATTCCGAAAGTTGTACTTGAAAATTGCTTTTGCGACGTTTTTTTATTAGACTTATTCTTATTTTGGCACTAGTTACAATTTGTTACTTTGAAATAAGTCAAGATAATGATAAAGAAATAAAATTTTTTATATCAATATATTTAAAATAAGGGTTATTCCTCCATTAGAATAGATATCCACAAAAATATACAGATAAGCAGAGATCAAAAACCCATTTGTAGGAACAATTTTTCAACACTAGCTTGAACAATGGTGTATGAATATAATATTTATTTATACAATATTATTGAAGTTGCTAACTGTAGTAGTATTGCAACCACATTCGATACGATTGTTTAGCATATTGTGTTGCAATTTATTAGTATAATATAATTGTCATACATTAAGTAATAATTTATTAAATAAATATTATGCCTGTTAATTAATTATTCCATCCGTCTGCGTATCTATCAATATGAAGCTCGCAGTTGCTTAATAATTTTCTCTTTTTTTTTTTTGCAATTAGAATTATATCTGTATTAGTATTGGATTACCCCTTTCCAGTGGTGACCTTGTTGTTCCTAGTGGCGGAGATTGGCATAGCCACGGAGGCTGTTTGCTGTTGGTCATGGGTTGATTGCCGCCAGCTTTGGGTTTCAGCGAAACAAGCGGACATGCTTAGGAGTGGACGGGACAATTCGAGCGCTTGCATTTTGGACGCTGCTAAATTCTGGTGACGGCGACAATCACTCGCCGGTGATCGACAGTGAAGGCGGAGGCCGTGGTGGCATAAATCACAAGGTCCCGAAGGCCCTAGGGTTGTGAAAGCATAAGGACCGCGTTTTGAAAATTAGAAGAAAACAAGGACTGCATTTGTAATTTTAAAACAGTTTGTTGATTGCAACTTTAGCTCCTGGACCAATCTGTAAATTTGTATATACATGAATGCTCCATTAAGTTTTTGTTAATTATCATTAAGTTATGGGAACCATTATGAAATTAGTTGTGGTCCAAAATCTTTTATCTTTTTTCGGTTTGACCCTGTATTTTTTAAAATTCAACAAATAAACCCCAGACAAGTATATTTGTTTACACTTTCTAGTTTGCATATTACAAATAAGCATGCACAATAATAAAATTAAATTAAAAAATAAAATTGGGTTTCTATGTATCACTACTCTTTCATTTTTGTATGATTATATTGGGCTCAGTTTCAAATTTGATTGATTGATGTATTTCATATTGACATCGGCATGTTAGTTTTTGGGCCTGTTACAATTATACATTTG
>MKEJ01028747.1:0-13451 GCA_001753735.1 Embelia ribes
TATTTTGTATTTTTACTACATATATTCTATGCATATTGTTTCATTATTTCAATAGTTTAGATATATTTTTCTAACTCGTGCCTGCTCGATTGGATTTTCTACTGTTGTTATGTATGAAAACGCCAAGCAAAACTAGGAGCTCGAATTCGGAGAAAGTGACTTAGGGCAGGTTGAGGCTTATTCGAGGAAGCACTTAGCTCTGTTCATTAGTTTATTTCTGTTGCGTTATCTTTCTGAATTCAGACAGTTGTAGGCCATTGGCCAAGATTTGATTTTAGGTTCAATTTGAATATTTTATAAGGCCAGAAAACATGACAATAAGGCCTTGTGGGTTGTTTTTCCTTTGGATTAGACATGGTTTACGTTCTATCATGAGTTATACTTTCCTCTATGTTGACCAATGTTATAGAAATGAATAATTAGCGATATATTCATGATTGTTGGATTTTCGGATCGTTACACAACTTCACCATCTCAATGGTATGATTATCATGAAGGGATTGCATTCATCCTTCATGGCTTCCAACTCCTCCTCCTTGTCCTCAACTTTCATCACCCTATAAAAACATTAGGATTTCCCCCATCAGAGAGAAAAAAAAAATTATTCGGCGGATAATGCAATAGATCTTCTAAGAGCATTAGAAATAACATGTCCCTCTATATTTTCATTCTCATCCTTGGCATTCATATGTTGGCTTTTTCATTGTTGGCATTCTCAACATCAATACCATTATGAAGCTTACTATCATCAACTACATCATTCGGATTTATAAGATTATCATAGATAGGTTATATACCTAGATTTGATATTATCAATTATACTCAGTGTAGGGATCTTAGGAGCCTTCTCATTTTCTACCAATTATTCATCTTACAATTTCAGCACAAACTTACCTACTTTGTCAATATTCTCAATGGTATAATCCTATTTTAATATGACATCAAGACTCCATATGAGTTTCTTGCTTTCTTAGTATAAGAATCGGTACCCAAACTCATCAAGCCTATAGCCAACAAACACGTACTTTCTCATCTTGTAATCTAACTTTGTTCTCTTGTCCTTGGGAATATGCACATGGCATAATACGAAGATGCTCATTGAAGACTTCTTTCTCATTCCTAATATGATTCGGCATATCGAATGACAAAGGCACATATGGAATAATTTTTGGTATATGTACCATGGTACTTACTATTGCACTGCAAAAGAATCTTGGTAAATGTCCTTGTTAAAGCATATATCTCAATTTTTCCACAAATGTCCTATTAATCCATTTGGCCAAACCATTCAATTATGGTATCTTTGGAGACAATTTTTGCCATCAAATATCTTGCTCTCGACAAAACTTATCAAATGGCTCTACATATTTTCCTTTGTTATCCAAAAGGATATGCTTTACCTTCTTTTCGGTTTCTCTCAATCATCACTATGAAAGTCTCGAAGGTATCAAGAACTTGATCCTTCATCTTTAATGTATATGCCAAAATTTTATAAGAATTATCATTGATGAAAGTCACAAAATAATATATGCCACCTAATAATCTAGTATTAATTGGCCCGCAAATATCGGAGTGTATAAACCCTAACACCTTCATATTTCTCATTGAATTAGATGAGTTGAAAGAAACTACTTTTTATTTACTAGCCAAACAATGCGAACATTTCTTCAAGTTCAGTTTTTCAACTCCCAAGAAGATATTCCTCTTCACCAAAATTGTAAGGTCCTAAGAAAAACCAAACAAACAATGGTTGAAAGCTAGAAGGAGGGTGTTGATAGGGTGAAGAGACCCTATCAAAATCGTGTAATGTCCCCATAAATATGTATAAAATTTTCACTTAAATAAATAATATCATTTGGAATCTAATGTGTGATTTATTTAAACTGCTTCACGCATTTGAGTTATTTTATTTTTGGATTCGTATCATGGAATAGCAAGCATTTTCGGTGTTAGATCTTATATATATGTTTATCATGTTTAAACATATATTAGGTTGAAATTAGTAGGCTGTGAGATAGAGTATACGAAGGTTGTCCGACAGTTTAAGTCACCAGATAGTTTGCGAGAAAACTATACTAAAAAGCTAAAACTATACCAAGTTTTCACAAATGTTGAAAAATTTGGCTTGTCCGACAGGTGTCCCATTATAGACAATCGAATCTAGGTCAACAAACAATTCTATTTTGTTCCTTCACATCTTGGCACTTATATTTGTAATTAGTTAACTTCAAAAAGTTACTTTTCACTTTATAAAAACTGGGTTAGAAAGAGAAGGAGTGGGGAAGAAGTGATATTTTTGGGTTTCGGACTTTTTGATGTTGTTTCATCTACTTCGAGTTATCGTTTATGAAAATAAAGTTGATATCCAAGTTCCTTGAAGTGGGATCATTATTTTCATGTAAGTCTCGTTCCTTCTTTCTTTTGTTTGTCTCATCTAGGCATACGTGCTTTTCATATCTTTCGAAGTAAAGTTAATAAACTTGTTTCTTATTTCGTGTATATCATTTTCATATATAGGTTCATCTTGATGTAAACGATGGATCTAGATCACAATCGGGGTTTCATTCGAGGAGTTCAAGGGGTTTTTAGGGGTTGGAGTCTCTTGTCTATTGGGGTTAAATTGAAGCTTTTGAATCGAAGTATAGTAGATTCAAAGTAATATGATAAATTAGCCTTTATGTTAGTAGTTATCATGTATGACGAGTTACATTTTGAATTTCAAGTTTTGTATTATAGTTTCATATTCTTTATTATTATTATTATCATTTTATTCATTTTCGATCCATGGCTAGTTTAAAGCATGTTATATGAGTATTCGAGCATGAGCATATATTTTCAAGACATATGTTTATGAACATGAAATTTGAGATATAGAACATTATTGAGACAACAAGAAGCATTAATGTACGAGTCACATCTTGAGTCATTTTACTTTCTTTTTGGGATTATATATCAACTTTTATAATCTAAAACTTAAACTTTTACGAGTAACCTGATAGTTATGAATCGGGCCTATGATATGGGGTTGTTACTAGAGAGGGCCATCGTTGGAAAGGGCCATCGCAGGAAAGGGCATTCGAAAGGTGCTCCTTCAAAGAGATGCTAGTTCTAAATTTCTACTTTGAATCAAGTTCAAGATTTGAGTTGAGTGTTGAGCTAGAGATTCATATATGTGGGATTCGAGTATCAAGATTTGTTGTTCCTTTTATAGTACATTCGTAATATCAAGAACATGCATACTTCTCATTCTTTGATATGCCTAGACTTTCATTTGAGATATATTTGGATTATGAGCATACATGGTTGTATCCATATATCACAAGTACTTCATAGATTCTTCTTTATAGTATTACTAAGAATCTAACAATATATTTTCATTTGCATTTCTTGAATATATATATTTTTTGTAGGTGCCGAGGAAGGCCCGTGACAAGATTGAATTTCTTATGTGCTATTTTGCTGCCATATCTTTTGGATGCTTCAAGTCAAAGAATCATGTTGTCACATTTTTTTTTTTGTATTATGTTAAAGCATAGATGTTGAAGCTTTGATATGATAATTATATCTTCTTTGTTTTGTTGTATCATAGCTTTAATATCATATCACCTATGTATAGTCGAGATTCAGTTGTAAAAGTGAAATAATTTTCTTTTGTTGTCGAGCAAACAACTTAATTATGAGTTGTAAACATGGTGTTTACTCTAGGTTATTGATGTTGTATATATACGTAAGTGTTTGAAATACTGTCTATATGTATATTTGATTATCGAGCTTCATGTTGACTTATAACTATTTGAACTTTAATGTCGTATACTTTCTTATATTCCAAATTTATATTATTTGAGAGATCGTGTCCCCAAGTTGGCGAGACTAGGGGCACGACAGTTTGGTATCAGAGCTAATTAGGTTACATAAACCTCAGTGGCTTTTGGGTAGGGTCTATAATCGAGTCAAGTCAGGGTAATGAGTCAAGTTTGCTTTCGAGTTTATGCGTTTATGTATATATATTTGTAAGGTCTTTATATATACAAGCGAGGTCTCATCTTCTTCTATTTAAATGTTGGTTGTGATGTGTAGAAGATGGTACATGGTCAAGGTATTTGCGATAAAGGATGTCGGGGAAGTCGAAGAACTCGAGGCATGGGAGGTTGAGTGGGAGGATATGGCAAAGAAGAGGCATATCCAAGGTTCATTCGTGCTCAAGTTAAGGAGAAGATCAAGGTAGAATTAAGGGAGGCAAAGAATATCCCTCTACTTGAGGACATCGAGGAGGAAAGCATGAAGGAGAGCGGGGAAGAGACTTTCAAGCCTCAACTTTGTCCTCCAAGATGCACTCGTCCTCAATTGAAGGCAGATATGTTTCGAGCCATGGAAGAAGCATTTCAACAGATGGCGAGGATTATATGGGAGAATACTACCGAGACTCGAGCCTCGATGACTCATTTATACTTAAGACATATAGATCCTCATATCTTTAAGGGAGATCATAAGCCTATTGTAGCTGAGCAATGACTCATGGAAATTGAGCGCATCTTCAACCTGCTTTAGATGAAGGACGATAATTTGAAGATGGTACAATACCATTCTATTTACAAGGTGAAGCTACATAATGGTGGAGGAGTAAGGAGGAGATGAACATGCATGATAATTTGACGTAGAACGTATTCCGCAACTTGTTCTTTTAAAATTTCTTATAGATATTCTTTGGGAGGAAAAATGGATGATTTTATTAATCATACTCAAAAGAATATGTCAGTATACGAGTATTAGAAGAAGTTTACTACTCTTTCACGTTAAGCACCAGAGTTAGTTTCGATGGAAAAGCACCAGTATCATTGATTCATCTAGGGACTTCGTTCTACGACTCAGATTTCTGTTGCTACAGGACTTCATCATACTTATTCTCATTGTGTCGATGTGGCTATGGAAGTTGAAGTAAACATAGCCACTAGGCAACGCCTTTCGGATTTCGTTCAGATTCTCGTCCTCTTAGACCTTCGGGTCAATCTTCGGGATCACAATGTATTCATGCTCCGGGGTCGAGTTAGTAAGTTCGGGGAAGTTATGGCGATGGTGGTGGTAGTAAAGCTGGTTCGAGCGTTGGTGATGATAGCTATAAGAAGAGGTCATGTGATGCATTTTCTTCTTTTATATCTCAAAGGCGATCTTAATTGGTACAATCTACTCCTTCGATGTCTTCATTTTAGGGTTCTGAATGTTACAACTATGGCCAGTCAAGTCATGTATCTAGCAACTGCCCTTGTCATGTGTTATATTGCTTATACGGTGCTGAGGGGCATGTACAAGATTTGTGCCCCCAAGTTTTTTGTTGCACTCATGGCAACAAAGGCCATATGAGGGCTCGATGTTCAGAGAGTTTTGTTACTCCTGCTAGCTCTCATAAACCTATACAATCTTCACTATCACTAGCAACTCATAGGCTTCTTTATACGGAGGCTACTACTTCTTTATTTTGAGGTAAGCAGTAAGGAGCAAGGTTATGTCTGGAGGTCACCAAGGGGGTGGTACTTGAGGCAGGTTTGAGCAGGGATAGTCATCGCAGACATGTGCATATACTATGCCGCAGGCTCCTGACGTTGTTGAGTCGTTTATCATTTAAGGTATTGTAACCTTTCTTTCTACTTAGACACATGTACCTTTCAATACTGGTGCATCTAGATCTTTTATTGCATTATGATTTGCATCCATATTGGAATTAGATGTCAAGTGTTTAGATAATCCTATCTTTGTTAATACTCTAGGGGAGTTCAATTGATTATCGCTGATCATACCTTTGAATATGATTTTGTTATTTTCGTATGCTTGGGTTTGATAATATTATTGGTATAGATTGGTAGACCTATTTCCATACCACAATTAACTGTGAAAAAATACAAGTTGAGATGAGAACTTCTGCATGAGTGTTTTTTAAGGGGAGTGTAATGATGTCCTTCCCTTTCCCTTTTCAAGGCATTCCCGTTCTAGCCTTTCTTGTATATTGGCTAATTTATAACTATTTGGGAAAGTAGATTCAGAGGTGGAGTCTCTTCCTATTGTTCAAGACTTTCTGGTTTTATTTCCCAAATATCTTATTAGACTTCCTCCCAAAAGGGAAGTGGAATTTTCAATTGATTTAATACCATAAATGAGTTTGATATCTATCACGCCTTATTGCTTGGCTATCTGAGTTAAAGGACTTAAGAATACAAATTGATGAATTGACGGAAAAGGGTTTCATTTGGCCAAAGGTTCTCCTTGGGGTACTCTGGCCTTATTCATTCCAAAGAAAGACAGTTTGATATGGAAGTATATCGATTACCGTAAACCCAATTAGGTTACTATCAAGAATAAGTCCCATGTACCGAGGATCGATGATCTTTTTGATCAACTCCAAGGTTGGCGATTCTTTTCGAAGAGCAATCTGCGTTTGGGCTATCATCAACTTAGGGTTTAGAAATAGGACATCCCTAAGACTGCATTCCATACTCAGTATGGGCATTATGAGTTCCTTGTAATGCCTTTCAGTCTAACTAATGCCCCGACATCATTTATAGGTCTTATGAATTAAATTTCCATCTTTATTTTGATCGATTCGTTGTCGTATTTATTGATGATATCTTGGTGTATTCGCCTACTAAGGAGGCATATCAGAAATACCTTCGAGTTATACTTTCTACTTTTCAGAAATATCGGTTATGTCCCAAGTTCTCAAAATGTGATTTATGATTGTTGGATGTTCGGTTTTTCGGGCATGTCATTTCGGAGAACAGGATTTCTATTGATTCGTAAAAAATTGAGACCATTACCAATTGAGAACAACCTAAATTGCTATTCGAGATTCGTAGTTTTTTAGGGTTCGAGGACTATTATTAACATTTTGTACAAGATTTCTCGCTTGGCAGCTCTTTTAATGAAGCTTACTCATAAAGGTATAAAATTTGAGTGGAATGCACAATGCAATGAGGCTTTTCTTTGGTTGAAAACTTCATTGACTTTTGCTCGAATTGGATCTGGTACGCAGTTTACTGCGATGCATCAAAAGAGGGCTAGGGTGCATTCTTATGCAACTCAGGAGCGTGCTAATTGAATATTCATGAGCAAAACTAGCCCACACATGATTTAGAACTTGATGCAGTAGTATTTGTGCTAAAGTGTTGGCATCACTACCTTTATAGCAAGAGGTTTGAAGTGTATTCTGATTACAAATCATTGAAATATGTGTTTATGTAATGAGATATGAGTATGAGGCAACAGAGATGGATGGAATATCTGGAGTAATACAATTTCGACCTTAAATATCATCCAGGTAAAGCGAATGTCGTAGTAGACATTTTAAGCCAGAAAACTCATTGCTCTCTTGCATGTCTTGTTGTTGATGAATGAGAAATACTTTGAGTTCTCAATGAATTTGGATTAGAAATTGTAGAATCAGATAGTCAGGCTTTATTTTTTACGGTTGTTACACAACCGACATTGACTACTTGGTTATTGAGACTCAACATGGAGACTAATAGTCAGATAGGTATCGAGTACGTATCCTTAGCGATCACGGGCTTGATAGGTGGACTATCACCATGGATGGAGGTCTACGGTTTAGAATCGTTTAATCATTCTAAAATATGTTCATGACGAGGTTCTGCAAGAATCTCATCATTTTAATTCTCCTTTAGCAGTACATTCCGGTAGTACTAAAATATTCCATAACATATCTCTTCATTTTTTGTGGTGGGGCATGAAGAAAGATGTGGTAGATTTTGTATCGAGATACTTGACTTGTCAACGAGTCAAAATCGAGCATAAGCTCCTGGGAGATTTGCTTCAGTCGTTGTCTATTCCAGAATGGTAATGGGAACGGATCATGATAGACTTCGTAATCGGGTTATCGAGATAGAGAAAGGATAGCAATGCAATTTGTGTTATAGTTGATCGGATGATGAAATCAGCCTATTTTCTTCCAATACGTATGACTGATTCGGTTAAAAAACTATGTCGAAAGTATATTGATGAGATTGTTCAATTTTCAATGTCAATTATTTCAAATCGGGACTCTCGTTTCGTATCGCGCTATTCGTCTGGTCTTCAAGAAGCCCTGAGGACAAAATTTTTCTAAGTACAACATTTTGTATGCAAATAGATGGCCAATCCTAGCATACCATTTAGATGTTTGAGGACATGCTTCAGGTATGCATCTTGGATTTTAGAGAACTACAAGAGGAGCACGTAACGTAAGCCTGATCAAATTTACTTATAATAACAGCTATTATAAAAGTAGCAAGATGGCGTCTTTCGAGGCTTTGTATTGGAGACCTTGTTGATCTCCAATTTGTCGGGTTGAGGTAGGAAATAGTACGTTGTTGGGTCCAAACTTAGTTTGGGAAACAACACAGAACGTACAAATGGTAAAAAGACATTTGGAAATAGCATGGAGCAGACATAAAAGCTATGTGGATATATATCGATGGTCATTAACATTTGAAGAACGAGATCACGTTTTCTTGAAAGTTTTGCCAAAGAAGGGAATTATGCATTTCAGAAAGAAGGGAAAATTTTCACCTTGATTTATTTGTCCATTTCTAATTCTCAAGAAGGTGGACGAGGTTGCATATCGATTAGTCTTGCCACCTCAACCATCGAGCATACATCATATTTTTCATGTGTTGATACTTTTGCAATAGATATGGGATCCATCTCATATGATCGAGTATGAACTTACATGTCAAGGAGGATGTCTCAATTGTAAAAGAGTAAGCACTTTAAAGACGTTCGATATGACTTGTCAAAGATTTATGGCAAAGTAGTTCGATGGAGGAGATGATATGGGAACAAGAATATGAGATGCAAGCAAAGTATCCAGAGGTGCGTTCTTTGTTTTACGTAGTTTTAGGGATGAAATTTCCTAACGATGGGAGGATGTAATGTTGCAAAAATATGTATAAATATTTGGCGTAAATAAATAATATCATTCAAGACTTAATATATTATTTCTTTAAACTATTTTGAACATTTGAGTTATTTGGTTTATGGATTTGAGTCAAAGAGTAGCAAGCATTTTCGATGTTAGATCTTATATATATTTTTATCATGCTTAAACATATATTATATTTATTAATCATATGTCATAATATATTATAATAATATTATAATGTGTGTGTATGTGTGTGTGTGTGTATATATATATATATATGGATTTTGTATATATAAAGTAATAGTTGAAAGTCAAATATAGTAGGTTGTAAGACAAAGTGTCCGTAGGATATCCGACGGTCTAAGTCGTCAGACATTAAGCAATTAAACTATACTAACAGGCTGAAATTGTACGAAGTTTTCAAAAATTTTGAGAAATTTGGCTTGTCCTACAGGCGTCTAGCGGCAAATAATCCATTTTAGGTCGATGGATAACTCTATTTTATTCCTTTACGTCTCGGCTCTTATCTTTGTAATTGGTGAACTTCAAAAAGTCACTTTTCACTTTATAAAAATTGGGTTAGGAAGAGAGGAAGTGGGGAAGAAGTGATATTTTGGGGTTTCAAGATTTCTAACGTGGTTTCATCTACTTTGAGTTATCATTTACAAAAATAAAGTTGATATTCGAGTTCTTTGAAGCGAGATCGTCATTTTGACGTGAGTCACATTCCTTCTCGATATACGTGCTTTTCATATATTTCGAAACAAAGTTAATAAACTTGTTTCTTATCTCGCGTATATCATTTTTATGTATAGGTTTGTCTTGATTTAAACTATGAATCTAGATCATACTCGGGGGTTCATTCGAGGAGTTTAAGGGTATTTTCAGGGATTAGAGTCTCATATCCGTTCAAATTAAATTGAAGCTTTTGAGTCGAGGTACGGTAGATTCAGAGTAATAAGATAAATTAGCATTTATATTAGTAGTCATTATGTATGACGAGTTACGTTTGAATTTCAAGTTTTGAATTATGGCTTCCTGTTCTTTATTATTATTATTGTTTTATTCATTTTCGAGCCATGGCTAGTTTAAAGCATGTTATATGGGCATTCGAGCATGATCATACTTTCAAGACTTATATTCATGAATATGAAATTCGAGACATGTAGAATATTATCGAGACACAAAAGCATTGACATATGTCGTGTCTTGAGTTATTTTACTTTCTTTTCGGAACTATTTATCAACTTTTATAATCTAAAACTTAAAGCTTTTACGAGCGACCTGATAGCTCTGAGTCGGGCCTACAATATGGGGTTGTTTCTGGAGAGGGTTGTCTTAGGAAAGGGCATTCAAGAGGCCCAAAGAGTAAGGGAAGGGCATTCTGAGAGGTCCTCCTTCAAGAGATGCTAGTCCCAAATTTCTACTTTGAGTCGAGTTTGAGATTCGAGTTGAGTATGGAGTTAGAGATTTATATATGCCGGATTCAAGTATCGAGATTTATTGTACCTTTTATAGTACCTTTGTAGAGTAAAAAACGTGCATATCCCTCTTGTCTTTGATATGCCTACACTTTCATTTGAGATATATTTGGATTATGAGTATAAGTAGTTGCATCCAAATAAGACAAGTACTTAATAGATTCTTCTTTATAGTATTACTAAGAATCTAACCGTATAATTTCATTTGCATTTTTGCAATATATATATTTGTTGTAGGTGTTGAGTAGGGCCCGAGATAGGGTTGAGTTTCTTATGTGCTATTTTGCAGTCATATCTTTTGGATGCTTCAAGTCGAGAAATCATGTTGTTATGCTGTTGGTTGTATGATGTTGAAGCATAGATGTTGAAGCCACAATATGATATCAATATCTTCTTTGTTTTATTGTATCGTAGCTCCAACATCATATCACCTATGTATTGTCGAGACTCGGTTGTAAAAGTGTATTACTTTTTTTTGTTGCCAAGCAAGCAACTTAATTATGTGTTGTAAACATGGTGTGCATATATGTAAATTTTCAAAATGTTTTCGATATGTATATTCGATTATTGAGCTTCATGTTGACTTATAAGTATTTGAGTTTTAATGTCATATACTTTCTTAAATTCCGCATTTAAATTCTTCGAGAGATCACATTCCGGTTCGGCGAGACTTGGGGCATGACACAGTGTGGCCCCTAGTCGATAGGGTGGACTGACCCTGTCAATAGGGTCGAATCTGGCAGAACACTCACATACATTCTACAAGCTGTTTGTTTTTTGTTCTATACACATAAACCATATTTTTGTCCATGAGGCTCATTTTTCTAGTAGCATTCTCAGTCTAAAGATCATTTAGAGAGAGGTCATTTTTCTAGTAGCATTCTCAGTCTAAAGATCATTTAGAGAGAGGACATTTTTCTAGTAGCATTCTCAGTCTAAAGCACATTTAGAGAGAGGAGGAAAATGAAGGAGAATTAGCGAAAATCTTGCCAATTCGGAGCCCCCCAAGCCATTGCAAGTTGCCAAAACATTTTAAACACTCTAGATGAGTCATTTCACCAACTTTTTGGAGCCTTTTTGGGAGGAAGTCTAGTTCAAATCCTACATGCAAAGGGTTTTTAAAAGCATAATCATCCTTATTATTGACAAATCTTTGATTTTTGTCTAATTTCCCTTCAAAATGGAAAAATTGTTGAGGAATACACTTATGGACAGCCGACTAGGGACCTTGTACCTAAGCTTTTGTGACTCTTTTTTGAAGCAATTCAAGCTCGGTTCGGATTTTCTTCAAGTAAACTTAGCAACCTTTAAGGATTTTGGTCATTTTTGGTACTTTTATATGTTTTATTGTAAATTACGATGATTTAATCCCGCATGCATGTCAATGTTAGCAATTTTAATATTGATGAAAAGAATAAAAATGAAAAAATTTGTGAGTTTCCTATTTTCTTGAAAATTTATTGACCAATTTAGCAAATTTATGGCTATATACGGAAATGATGAAAATATAGAGAAAACTGGTATAGAGTGAATTGAATGGTATAGCTAGCCAAAAGACGTGATCAATAGGAAAATTGGGGTCCATGCATTATAAGACATTATTAGTGCATATTAAACTGGCAAAGCATAAGACTATCAGGACAAAGGTAGAGGAAAAACCTTAATAATTGGAAAATGACATGTATTTCCTTTGCTCAAGAAATTATATACAGTAAAAGGAGTAATATAAAAATGTAATAAATTTTGCAAGAAGAGGAAGTTAGGAATTTATATATTATGACCATAGTATTTTCCTAATTGAATTTTTGAAATAAAGGGAAACAGTAATTTGACTTGTTAATTCAGATGTCTGCAAATCTTAATAAGCATACTCACAAGGGATGGTTATGTAGAGCATATACATATTATAACCAGTAAGATTTATCCTTATTAAATTTATGGATTTAGGAAAAATAGTAATTCGCCTACTAGTTGGACCGCCTACTAAAGTTTATATTTACAATGTAAGTGCACGGTTGTCGTAACCCAAATCCCGCCCGAACCCAGAGACGCGATCCCTACACAAATAAAGAAGAAGCAAAACGAAAACGAATAAATATACAAGGTTCCAAAAGAAAAACAAAAATATTATCTATGTCAATCACATACGCAACTAGTTCGTCATTGCAGGATGATCCTACGCTTAGTCTATAACCAAACAATATCAACAGCAATATGTATATAAATTAAAAACACCTACACTAAAAAAAAGAAAGGAGAATGGCCAGCGCCATTTCCAAATATATATATATATATATCTATCTGCATAAAAATGTAAATATACTTATTTATATATACAACGTTATAAGCTGGATGATTACCAAAATAAAATGAAAAGAATGCATAAATAGGCTCTTTGTCTCTCATAAAGGAGCAAGATCCTACTTATACATTCTCCAAAATACAACATAGTCAACACCTATGCTATCAGAGTACGCTAACAAAAATACATAAATAAAAGTGCTATCATGTGCGCCAAAATAAATGTACAACAAATATCCTGATACCTCTAGAGATGCTTAATGCCGGCCTCCATACCTATGAAGTCATGTATGAGCCTAAAAATATAAAAACAGAAAATATACTGTTAGTCAATTATTTCTACAATAAAGAAGAAACTAAGCAGTATACATGTGTATATATGTGTACGAAATTAAATATCATGTATGCATAATTAAAATTATGTACATGAATGCTACGCACGCCAATGCAACGCCAATGCCAACGCTTAAAAAATATTTTGCTCGGGACTAGTATCACTATGCATATAGAAACTATGACCCGATACCCGCGTGTGCCGCGACGTATAGTCTTAATTGACATGCAACTCGCGTATAATGCGATCAATGGAATAATCTCATATCTAGTTTCCTACCTTTCACGGCGAGGCTGAATAACCTCTTTGCTAAAAACTACGCATTTTAGGTTTTATTGATACTTTTATATCCCAAAAATTTGAAAGGGCCATGCCAATGCTTTAAAATATTTTTTCTTTCAAAATTCATGCCAACGCACAACGCATGCCA
>MKEJ01028750.1:0-13909 GCA_001753735.1 Embelia ribes
AGAAGAAGATAGTATAGCACCATGAGTAGTACTTCGGATTAACGCTTACTGCATGTTTGTATCATCAATCTTGCTACTACGAGAAAAGGAGAAGGAAAGCTAACGAAGATCTATCAAAACTCTGAGCTACGCTAAAATTATCCATTATCACGATCTCTGCAAATCCAACACTAAAATTTCAAAATAGCCCTGCAAAAGAAATTAGATGAAATAAAAAGCGAGTTAGAAAGAGTGCACATTATAATCGAAGCGTACTATTAGAATAATATAATAATTTTTAGGCATAAGTTGGAACATGATTTGTGAACAAGTGTGTAATTGAATTGGGTATTTTAGTAATAGCCCGAGGATCGAGTTAAATACGTTCATTATATGTGCAACGAAACTAATTCATGACGTTCTTGAATAAATCAATCAATACTAATTGAATTTTTGCTGCCCAATAGATTAGTGAATTCGATAATATTCAACTAATGATTCAATTTAATACACAAGCTAATCAAAGATAATTTAGTTATACGATAAATCAAACGATATGATTTATCTATATGTTAGGGACGAATAGATCTCATCCCTTCAATTGTATTTATTTTTAAAAGGTTTAGAAACGAGCCATTTGGGAACGAATATTTAATTTAAATCATAAGAACAACGTACAATAATAATAAAAATTAACAAGGAGGAGGATACAAGACGAACCATGATTCGATCAATGAGCCGTTTTGATCTCCATTTTTCCGCTTAGAGGCGAAGCAGGCAAGACGGGCCTCGAGAAAAACACCACATCCATATTCATGCTCAAATTGACATTCATTTGATGATGTTGGACTTTATTCAAGTCGAACAAAATAGACTGTCCGAGATTTTTAGAATCTTCCTCTCTAATCCTCAGAATCTGGCTGTGTACCACGGACATCACCTTCATCTTCCTATTCCGCCTCCGTCGAGCCATCTTCCGCTCGCTCTCGCCGAAATATTCCCCAACTTTCGGCGAGACGTTCCCGAAATCCGAACCGGATTGCACCATGATGAATAATCAATCATGTGACATACAGTGGTGGTGTCAATGAGATTGTTCCTTCTTACTTATATAGGCGAAAGAGGGGGTGATCTGTTGCGCTGAGGTGTGCAATGTGCCACCTGGCTTACGACTGGGACACGTGGCTTTTTTGACACGTGTCGGTTGGGTGTGGACCAGATTTGTAATTTGTGGTCATTGTATTGGAGAGAAGGTCTCAGCAGTTTGCCGCTAAGCCGGAATCTTGGAAATTATGCCACGTCATTTGTAACATACTCACTCGTAGGGTTTGGTATGGATAAGAGCGGTAGCTGATTGATTGGCGGTTTATATCCAACTGATTGATCGAGATTAGATAGATTTTTTTAATTTTAAATTTTGTATGGGACCGATTTACCTAATCTCAGTCGCTGATTCAAAAATCAGTGATCCAAATACATTTTGCATTTTTGTTTGGGTTTGGGGATAGTTTTTAAGGAATTAAATTATTTAGACCAGAATAATAATTAAAATTTTCTTAAAAACTAAACAACTAAATATTATCCAAGTTTTAAGAAAAAATAAGTTAGAAAATTAAAAGTTCACAAGCAACGAATAAACAAGTCCTTATTGGTCTAATTTATTTAAATCAAAATAACAATTAAAATTTTTTTAATTTAAAATTGATTAACTAAATATTATATAACTTTTTTTAAAAAAATTATAAATTTACAAGCAACGAATAGACAAGTCCCGATTGTCACGAAACGTGCATTATTAGGAAGAGGTTGTGTGTACGTGGCCTAGTGTTGACAAGTTCTCGATAATTTATTGGGCCACATATTAGTTGCAACTTTATAAATTAACAAATGTATTAATGCTAAGTGCTAACTTAGGATACCGGATTGAGGACACGTGACGTACCAGCTTTTGAGTGGCCATATATGGCATTGGGATATCATATAATGTAGTGGAGGCCAAATAAAATAATCCGTGATTAAAATATCTGTCCAAATAAAATATTCCGTAATTAAAAAAATCTATAGTGCTAAGGTGTTGGTTTAATTGTAATCATATACCACGAAGCTAATTACAGAATAACCAAAATGATTAAAAATATATCAGCGATCCCAGTTGTAAATCATTTTGGGGCAAATTAGTCATTTTATAATCATTTATTTTTGAATGTCCTAAATTTAGTTCGTTAACATTTTAAACTTGGGGGCCAAAATTTTGACATTTTTCTTCGGACTGTTAGTGCTTCAATTTTGGACCATGGCGAAGTAAATATAATATTTTGTTAACTATGTGGATTGTTTTTATCATTCACCCTATCCCACAATTATTATGCATTAACAATTAAAGCATATATATATATATACATGGGAGCCCTCGTGGTACAAAATTCACCACAAAATATTTCACACATTTTTTAGGCATTTAGATCTAAAATAATCGAATGACTGAGATATATCACAAAATTAGCATCTCTTTCCTCCCAATCACGTTGCCCCCCCTCTCTCTCTCTTTTGTTCTTAACCCATCTACGGGAGCAGACCCATCTATAGCTGCAGTAGAGCCTCGTCCGCCTCGTCGTTTAAGCCCCAAATAGCTGCTGATAATCTTTTCCTCTGTCGTCGAATTCCAACTGACTCGAATCGCCGCTAATCTTTGCCGCTATTCATATATATATATATATATAAAGATGTAAGTTTCATCGTGTAAACCTTGCCATTCATAGACGTAAAAACGATTTCTAAACTAAAATGTTGATATCAATATTCGATGATGTTGTAATATCTTATATGACCTAACTTGGGGTATATATGCAGCCAAAACATTGACCAACGCTACAAGTTTCATTGAATTCTAATGAGAAACGGAGCATCAAGTTAATAAAAAGCGGAAGTACATAAACCATTATCCTTATTTAAAGTTTCAACATACAAAAAAAAAGTCATGTTCATTAACACTATGCAAAAATGCCAGTTTCGGATTATAGTATGAAAATAATTTAAGTTTACGAGAATAATTGAAAGAAACTAAACTTTTGAGCAATTTCTTCTTCAATTGTTCCATTGCTACCTTCATACTCTTCAGCATAAGCTGCAGACACGTTATTTTTTTTTTTCCTACATAAAATAGAGGTAATAAAAAAGTTGCAAATTAGAAGAAAAAAGGAGTTCCCATATAAAAATAAAAATAAATAAATATATATATGGAAACAAAATCATGAACTCCAAAATATGTGATTGTAATAGTGAGGGTGCTTATTAGAGTTTGACATTTAGGAATAAATACGTGAGACCGAGATAGATTTTTTAGGAAGATTTAGACTGATCCCATTTCGAGAGTTGTAATATCATAAATGTATATTATTATTATTACTATTATTATTAAGATATTACGTCAAATCATTGATGTAAATCATTATTATGCGTGTTAGGAAGCGTGTTAAATATATCAATAATGTAATGTAATTCACCACACATGAGAATAAATATAAAAGATAATAAATAATATAATATGTTTCTCCCTCACCTATCGAGTGGGTGTAAAAAACAATATTGGTATTGAAAATGGTAAGGATGTTCTTAATTATATTACGTATCACTTTAAAATGTGTATTTTCTCTACTAAGACTAAGCATGTTTCTGTCTGATCCTCATCCTAAAATAAATACGGGATCCACAAAATTGACCGATTCAGTTGAATCAACGGTACCAGACGGAACTTTAATTGAAACTATGAGACCATTGCTGTAATTAGCAGTAAATTTAGAAAAGGATAATTTTCTTAAGTCCAAAAAGAAAAAAAAAACACTAAAAAATAAAGCTGTACTAATTGGGCCAAATTATGGGCTGTGCTTTTGTGTATGTGCTAATTATGCAGCCCATATTTAGGCTCACAACAGTTGCTTCCATTTTGATTGGTGTCAAAATAAAAAAATATATATTTTTTCACTAATAAATATTTCACTCTTCCTACATTTACAAGTCATGTTCATTTTACACTAATGCTTGGCGCAAGGAACAATCATTGATTGTATAATATATATATATTTTTTACTTGAGCTAATAATGGATAGTCAAATTATGCAATTAATTTTAAATGTCAATAGATTAACATTGGATTGCAAGACGTAGTGAGGTTGATCACAAAGTAATCAAAAAGATTAACATAATGGTTAAAAAAAGATAGTTGAGTTTGACTGTTTTCGATGTAATTTATCAACATTAACACAAAACACAAAGTGAAAATGTTGTCAAAATGAGAGTTGTTAAACTTAATTTACTCTAAAACATATGAATAATATTGTAACGATTACAAAAAAATCGTAACATTTGATGACTAGATTCAATGCTTTAACCAGCCATATCACCGGAGTAATTTAAAAGTTAGAGGCGTGAACTCAAAACATATTTATAGGGGTTGTTTATTAATTTGAATTCATCCGTTTGTAAGCATTTATTAGGCTTTAGATTTGATTTGCCCACAAATATGAATGAATGTTAAAAGTTAACCCACATCGGGAATTATTTGAGTTAATATAAATTATATAATGACTCATCTTCTTCCCAGCAATAGGCTTATTAATGGGAAGTGTATGAGATTTAATATGTTATCAGAGTCAATGCTGAGTTAAATTGTGATTTTAAAACAATAAAACTTATCATAATAGCTTTGATACCATGTAAATTTTAGAGAGACGAAAAGGATTGTCCTATATATTATTAATGAATAAAGTACATCCATGAATACACGGATAACACAAACTTACCCATGGTAGACATATCGTAATAAAATGAAAGACATCGCCAAGTCATACACTCGTAGTTAATACAATCAAGGTGACTCGAATCTCATTAACAAAATAAATCACCTATCAATTTTGCACTTAACATATTAATGAAAACGACGTTTCAATTGGAATATTAGGCATTATTCAATAAAAGTATACATCAATGCAAATGAAAGGAACCTACAAGTTTATCGGAGTATTAATTTATTTAGAAGCTTGATTTTGGAGAAGTTAATCATAGTGTAAAATTAACATTGTACGAAACTTTAATTTTCTAGATGTGAATAGTGTGAATGTAATTAGAGTATAGCAAGATACCATTCATATTGATTGAGCTCTTTGGGTACTATTATGTCTTTATTGTTGGATTACCATTATTCTAGATGCTTAGAAAAGAAATAATAATAATAATAATAATAATAATAATAATAATAATAATAATAATAATAATAATAAAAGTATACAGTACGACAACCATAAAGTCATTGCGATAAAAAGCCCACTGGTAAAACATCTACTTAAATTCTTAAATTTAGGCTTCAAACACAACTTTTAACTTGCAAGAACTGTTAATTAAACTCTTTCCAATGTATAACCATGATTGTTGGAATTAGTCGGGTCCTTTACTTAACAAATATTAATTTTATTTGAGTTATTAGCTAAGTGGCTACGAGTTGAACTCGAACGATTTATAAGCGATTATGTTCATTTGCATCAATAGGTCCCCAACTATGGGGTTCGTTTGGTTGCAACTTTTAAGTATTGTCCAGTTTTTAAACAAAAAAATAACAAATGATTTCAACTTAAAAGGTAACCTGTCAAATAATGTCTAGTTTTTAAACTAAAAAAACTGATAAACTGAAGTTTATAAGTTTCAACCAGGAGTGATGATATTTTAAGTGATATAATCTTTTGTATCCAATATTTCCATCACTTCTGTTTTAAATTTTTTTTTCTCTCTAATTGGTCAGTTTTGTGAAGTCACTCATCTAGTTAATTAGAGTTTAAACCATAGTTAACGTAAACGTGAGTTTCAGATGGGAATCACAATTTTCCGGAAATACGTTTTCGGTATAGGTACAAAATGCCAAAAAAAATTAGGAAAAAAACGCAAAGAAAACAATCGGGAAATAATTGGGAAACGATTTGAGATACACATATAAAATTCAAAGAAAACGATTGGAAAACGTTATGGGAAACGATTGGGAAACTCAAATGAAAACGATTGAAAAATTATAGGAAACTTATTGGTTATCGTTTCCTAAGAAAATAAATAAAAATTAATAAAGATATTATGAGAATTAATTTTTTAGCACTTTTACGATTAAATAATTTTTTTCCTTCTATTATTTTGATTTATTATTATCTTATTCATATTAAGTATTGAATTTTTTATATAAAAATACAAGTATTATAATACTTACATATCTAAATGTCGGATTAAAAAATCATGGCTTTTGCATACCTCTTTCTCATGTTATGTAACCATTTCCGAAAAAATTCAAAATCGTATTCACGTTTTTCCTTTTTCCTATATTTTTTCGGTATGTATTTTCCGCTTTTGTTTTCTATTACGATTGGCGACTATGGTTTAAAACATTTGGATTTTGGGCCTATTTCTAAAATGGGTTCTAAATTAAACGAAGCCACAAAATATCTTAAATTAATTTGTTTAAACCGTCCCGTCATAATTCAATATGTTCGCGTGTAAAATATATTTATTAAGCTCAACTCTATTCCTTTGCCGTCTGTTTGCTATTTGCTTACATTTCTTAGATATTGCAAAGGGAATCTTATAATTCTCAAATCACAATCAAACTGATATCTACCTTCTGCTAATAATTATTGGGAAATAATTCACATAAGGATTTTTGCCCTTTTCTGCAATCAAACCCAACTATTGCAATCAAACCGTCATATTTCAATATGTATTTTTTTTTAGTATTTCTAGTCTAGTTTTGTATATTTATTGATTATGTAATTCCTATTAGCTAGTTGTGTTGTAGCTATTTTTGAAGCGAGTATTAACTGAACAGAGTTCGCCTTATACTTTATTGTAAATGTTTTTGGATTAATCAATTTTTAACTTTCCAAAAAATACAATTTATATCGAAGCAAGATTGGGACTTTCGCGAAGATCCTATGAATAATGTTTGGAACAAAGTGATTACAAAAGCGCGATTCAGTTGGCTTGATTACGGTATAATGTTTGGAACAAAGTGAATTACAAAACTACAGTGAAGCACTATCGATTC
Organism: Embelia ribes; assembly: GCA_001753735.1. NCBI lineage: Eukaryota > Viridiplantae > Streptophyta > Magnoliopsida > Ericales > Primulaceae > Embelia > Embelia ribes. Next base: position 7,055 of record MKEJ01028750.1, read on the forward strand.
ATTCATGGTGCAAAAATATTCATGTATTGTGGACAATATATCTAACCTTCAAAACTGTCATATGATAAACTAAAACTTCATTGTAATGCAAGAATATTTTAGGGCAATTATCAAAAATACCCCAAGGTTTTCTTTTTATCAATTTAGTCCCAAATTTTTAATTTTTATCAATTTAGTCCCAAATTTTTAATTTTAATTAAAATGTAAATGGCTTAATATAGTATCTAAAATAGGTAGCATGGTCATGGAATAAAGGACTTAACACCAAGATAAAAGTAAAATACTATTTCTATTTAGTTTTTTAGCTTTCAAGAAATTTAAATATACACATCATGCAACCAAAATTCTAATTTAGGAAGTTCGTTATTTTTTTTTATGCATTTACTATTGCTAAATAAATTCATAATCTATGGTATACTATGTTTTGATATTATAGAAAAATTAAACTTAGCCATGTAATTATTTAATATTTTTTACTTTTTCTCATATTCAATTTTATATGTAAAACTTTAATATTATTTGATTTTATTCTTTTTTTTATTTTGATAATTAATTTGATTTTATTACTAATCCTAAGCAACTTGGAATATTGAATAAAATAAGGGTAAATTTGTCCAAAATGTGACAAAATGACCAAATTGATGATTTTTTAATATCTTGGGAATGATACGGACAAAAAAGAAAATCTTCGGGTTGTTTTTTATAATTGCCCAATATTTTATGTTTTTTGAACAAGTACTGGGAGAAAGCTAAAGTTACATAGAGGATGAGGTGTGAATAATATATCTTGATACAAGTATTAAGACTAGAATTAACAAAATACTAGTCACTTAGTTCATAATATTTTATCCTCTTACCTTACTTTATATAATATTGCACTATAAAATTTGTTCCATCTATCTATATTCGCTCTCATCGCTATATTTGTTCGTTCAATTGTATGACACATGTTTAATTAAATTAGAATTTTAAAATAATAAAACTTACCACAATATTAATTATTAAAATTATACATACATATATCAACTTACAATGATATAAATATCTAAAAATTAAAATTTTTATATCTCTGCATAAATATAAGATAACTTATTATAATAGAGATTAGAGATTTTTAAAATTATATAAAAAAATAAAAATATTTTTAGAAAATAAATATATTTTTTTAAATTAATTTCTACGAATCTAAGATTCCCCATCAATTTTTAAAGTATATCCTAATCGATATTATTTTTTGCATACCCAAAATTAACCTAAATAGACATCATTTTTCGTAAAAACATGATCACAGTATAAATCTAATTAAATATAATATTATATAAAGTTATAAATAAATGGAAAAAAATAAAGAAATGTTAGATGCCATATAAAAAAATATCAAAAATAATTTTATAAAATAATTAAAACTAATATGATACAAAAAATAACATAATTCATACAATTTGTGCATCGCGCGGGCTGCATTATAATGTATATAAAAGTTGTCCCCTCCAATTATATTCGCTCCCATCGTGACATTTATCAGTACAATTATTTGATACGTATCTCATTAAATTAGAATTTTAAAATAATAAAACTTACCATAATGGAAATTATAAAATTTATATAAATATATATCAACTTAGTATATATAATAGAAATTATTAAAATTATTTTTTTTATAAAATTATGCACAGTCCCAATATATACATATATATCTTGGCATAAATATAAAATAACTTATCATAATAGAAATTATTAAAATTTTATATAAGAATCAAAATTTTTTAGGAAATAAATATTTTTATGAATTGATTTCTACGAATTTAAAATTCTCCAAAATTTTTTAAAATATTATCCTAATCAATATTAATTTTTGTAAATTCTTTATAATACACGCAAACAAATATCGCGTGGGCTGCACTCTAATGCGTTGAAAAAAAAATACTAATAAAAAAAAGGGAAAAAAAATGATGTCTACGTTTTGTAAGGGTTCGCACTCTTAGGTTATTATTATATATCATATTGGCATATTTGTCATTAGATAGTTATTGAAGTCTCTGTTTTGGATTTGTCTATGAAGTTTCATTTCTACACTCCCATAAGTTTCACAAAATAAACGTATATTTTAGTCGACATCAAAACCTCATATATACATAATGTGCCAGGGCATATATGCATATAACTATTCAGTACATATACATGTATATACAGCCCCAAGATGTTTTTTTAAGCCATTAGTGATATTTAACAAGCTATGAATTTGAGTACATCTTCTAAGTGCAAACTCTAATATGATATATGATAATATGAACAATATGCATGTATAATCTAACAAAAGGAAAGAAAGAGCCAATACTACAAAACTAGTGCGATACAAAGCATACCTTCAGGTAAAATGACAATTTTTTTTTTTTTTTTTAAGGCCGATTGGAAAGAAAAATGAACTATCAAATTGACGGATCAAATTTTCGAAAGTATTCCAACAATTACACATAAACGAGAGGAGTTAATAATATTTTTTAATTTTAATCAAACAAACATGTATTTTTCACTCTGATGCTATGTTAAATTTATAATTGCAACAATCATGCGAGTAAAACTCACCCTTAGAAAACGGCTTGTAAGTAAAGAATGCGTATTTAATCGGGTTTCATCTTATTATTACTCGATCTGATATTATATTTAACACCTAACTACAATTGAGGTTTTTAAGGGATAACAATAAGGAAAGGATTTGCAACTAGACAAAAACAAAATTTCTTAATTTGTCACAGTAGTAATAACCGCAGCCAAAAATGTAAAAAGAAAATGAAACTCTGACCCATTTTCCAACCTGATTTGCAAAACCTAAGTCATGGTAATAGTCAAAAAGGGTTTCAAATAAGGGCCAAACTTGGGGAAAAGTACTAAATTTGGAGTTCCCTAGTTGGGTATTTGGCTCAAGATTTATTCATGGGTTTATTGCTTGCTCACAACCTAGGAGACACAAATTGCAAACTTAAGCAAATGTCTAGTTTCAAATAAAGGAGCTCGAAAGTCCGAATCGTCATAGGTTACGGATTCAAAATAGCTCGTTAGCTCGTAGAATACATAAATGTAAACAAATCTCTGTGTGCTCTTTGTATTTGTTTTTTTTATTTTTCTTAATAGCTTAATTTCGCAAAACTAGTAAAATGACTTATGGGGCCACTCATGTTGTTAATTTTTTCAATGTAGATAGTACTCCCTATAATACCCTTATATTTCTAGAATTTATACATTTTGCCCCCGAACTTTACATAACAATATGCTATTTGTTCCGATATTGACTCCAAAATTGTAATAATTTCCTTCGGATTTTCTCCACTCATTTTGTAATTTTTTTTCCACATGGATAACTAACCCTCTATATTACCCTTACATTTTAAAATTTTACACTTTTATGCCCTAAATATTCTTAGAATTGACATAAGGTACAATATTTATTCCTATAATGACCCAAAATAGCAATGATTTCCTTTATAATTTCTTATTTTGTCTGATTATACCCATAATTTCACCCGGAGAGAGACAGAAAATGACAACCACAAATGAAAAGTTAAAAAATTTGTTAGTCCCTCCCACTTTACCATCAATCTGAATCTTGTCAATGATTCTACATATCCTTTTCACCTCTTCTTGTTAAATCCGTTAGATCAAGAAAATTTCATTTTTTCAAATTATTACATATATTTGCAACAAGAATGAACACAAGGAGTTACCAAGTAAGTTTATTTCTGATTAAAAAAAATTTAGATGTATTCAACTTAAAACTTTCAGCTCATTTATGTTAAAATATCAACTTTCAAATACTTTAACCCTAAGCAAAAAAAATAATAAGCTTATGCTTATAAATTACAACCAAATAAGCCCAAAGACATATACATATCCTATTATTTAGTAAGTTAAATTTCCTCCTTTTCATTGAGATTTAAAGAAAAAAAGACGGTGCAAGCAAAGCAGTACATAAATAGTCGATTAAGTGCTATTAGGCCAACCGTCAACCATAAGTTGTTCAACTGATAATTTCTTAAATTTTGGTAAATTTACCGACTTAACATACATATAGACGGTGATTTTGTGGAACAATAATCGATTTGACAGAGAACTAATGTCGTCGCTCACACGATATCCTATAGATACATAGTAAGTCCTTTTACATGTATCAATGTGAATACAGTGAAACACTAAGCATTGAGGTGAGATAATGAGTGTCTCTTCTCGGTTAATTTACCGTCCTTTATGGTCCTGCCTGGCTCTAATACAGATTAGTAGGAGTCTAGTATGTTTTCCGGATACCGGATGGTGATAAAAAAAACAAATGTGAATACAGGGAAGTGTATTCTCATTGTGCACAAGGACATATATGTTCATTTAGAGGTCATTATAGTGTTACTATCAAATTCCCCAAAAAATAATAATAAATAAATAAATAATTAATTATTGTGCTACTATTAAGCATTTTTAATTTTTCTAGGCTCCAATATTAATTTCACATAACATAAGAACAAGACGAATATAAGAAGCCAGACATGAAAAGCCAAAATCACTTCTGATAAAAAAAAATTACAAATATTTCTCTCTCTCTCTCTTTTTCCATTGATACAAAAACAAACCAGTTCTTAAAAACCTAACAAATTTATGTTTAGGTCGGTTAGTTTATTGCATCATTCCTGAAAGAGAGGTTTATGTTTCTTTGTTTTAATCTATTAGTAGTTTCAAAGTCCCCAACATGAATTATATCTATAGGTTTATGTTTCTTAATCTATTTCAAAATCCCCACAATGAATTATACTATCTATATCTAGGTATGTATCAAAGAACTTAATGATTTATGCAATGACGATTATACATAGGAACTGTACAAACATCTATTTGTTTACACTTACACATGCGTTTATCTATTTTAAGCAAAAGATCCGCGCATTAGATATAAATATATGGGGGTTAGAAAGTTTTGTCCATGATTTTCTATATGTATATCATTACTGAGTACGTATTCATATCTAAAAGGGTACATTTTTGGATCCAAGGACTTAAAAAATCTATGATATAATCTAAAGGCCAAAGGGGGTCTCACAGGAAGTTGTAGTGTGTCTCAAATTTCTTAAACTGGAGCTGATTCTTTGGAATATACTAATTGAAGAAAATTTAAATTTAATCAGCTATGATTATTATATTATGCGACATAAAAATAATTTTTTTGGCATGATTCCGTCGTAAGTTTGTCTTGATTAGAGGAAAATACAAGGGAGAAGCAGCCATGAGGGCCATAAGAAATGTGAAAACAGTTCAAATTTGAAAACAGCCCCTATAAACTGCTGAGTTTGTAGTCTCTTGAGATTATAAATTTGGACTTAATCGAAACCAAACCAGTTTATGAGGAGTAGTGAGCTTCCTTCAAAGTCTATATCTTTGACTTGTGTTTTTTCTAATTTATTTTTTCTATAAAGAAAGGTCGGTTAAGGCTTCGTAACCAAACGTGCCCCTCTCGAGGAAGCATATAAAGCTTGAAAACAAGTCATGATATTGTGAAATATAGTTACTAATACGGAACTGTTTTACAGCTCGGGTTAGGAGTTAGATACATATGGATCATGAGAAGTTTGAGAACGATAAGATAGACGATATAATATTACCCGGGTTTAGGTTTCATCCGACAGATGAGGAGCTCGTTGGGTTCTACTTGAAAAGGAAGATTCAACAGAGAGCTCTTCCAATCGAGCTCATCAAGCAAGTCGATATCTACAAATATGACCCTTGGGATCTTCCAAGTAAGAATATTTTTTTTTCTTAAGCATGATAGTTGGATTTTTCTATTTTTAATTTCTATAGTAGTAATGTTTTAGCTTAAATTTCTATTCTATATTTTACATGTTGGCAGGTGAAAACCTATTTATAGCCACCTAAAATTGTTTTCCTTATCAGTTTTAAGTTCAAGTTTGCTGCTTTTTTTGTTTAAAAGCTGTCATGTATTTGGGAGTTCGGACTTTTAAGTTGTGCTTTTTTGTTTTAGTCACCTAAAAAAAGTTCAAAATTTTAAGTGGGATGTATCTACTTTTTATTTTCTCATATTATATTTTTCCCCCCTTTTTTTGCTATTTTTCGAAAAAATTAACCAGAGTTGGCATCTACGGGGGAGAAAGAGTGGTATTTTTACTGTCCGAGGGACCGTAAATACAGGAACAGTGCAAGACCGAACCGAGTAACTGGAGCTGGTTTTTGGAAAGCCACAGGAACAGACCGACCAATTTACTCCTCCGATGGGACTAAGTGTATTGGTTTGAAAAAATCCTTAGTGTTTTACCGGGGTAGGGCGTCAAAAGGACTTAAAACTGATTGGATGATGCATGAGTTCCGACTACCTTCTAGCGCCACCTCAACACCGCCACCTAAGAACTTCTCGGATAAAACCCTCCTTCCAAATGTAAGTCTATCACAATTCGCAACCCTCTCTCGCAATGTAAAGTTTCCTCACGTAGTATGAGTAATGAGTTACTATTCTGTGATCATTCGTACTTAGGCATGATTATGCTTTCAAATTTATAAAAAAAACAATAAATATTCTTTCCTTGTAGCAAAATAGTTTTAACTTAGGTTGGGCTTGTTAGGTAAGCTCCTGTGTGTATTTGATTGATAGACTTTAAAGCTGTTCCTTTTTTAATTAAAAAGCTCAAACTTTAAGCAGGATACATGTAAGGCTTTTTTTTGTTGCAATTTGTAACCTCTAGTTCTTCAGTTTTTTTACTTATAATTTGGAAAGCGTTTGACTAATCAGCTGCACTTATTTATTATTTTTTTCTAAATAAGCTATATGTCATCAAAAATAATTTTAATAAAAAATAAACTAATTTA
>MKEJ01028760.1:0-19381 GCA_001753735.1 Embelia ribes
TTTTGAGTAGTTATTTTGCTGAGTATGGTTAGAGATGCTCTAATAGTGAGATGAGTTAAATTTATATATTTTTGTGCGAGTATTTTGGCATGAATGGTTGGTAATTTACGGCAAATGAATTGGATGACGTGTTTTTTGAAATGGACATTATGGCTATTTGGGTACGTGAACGCTTGATATGCAATGGTTTGGATGACAGTACTTGAACTCCTCTCTTATTACCAAGGGACGGTTCATGCAGATTGTTGATGTGTTTTGTGTATGTATTTATGTACTATTATAGAAAAGTATACATGAAATATTTTAAGAGATTGTTTTTGACGAAAAATGGATTATGGACAACTTTTAAGAAAGCGATTGATTTGGACAGTACAACTGACGTGTGAACAAATTTTTTAAGAAGCGATTCCGACATGATTTAAATATTTTCTCGATATAATATTTTCTTTTATAATACTTTTGTCAACTAATAATTAAATTGTAGTTATTGATATTCCTATCAAACGATCTGAGATTTGACCCTCGGAGCTCACTAAGTTCGACATTGTTTTTATTAAGATAGATATCATGATCGCGGAGATGAATATATGTTTGCCAAGATTTGGTCGTGGATACGGGAGGTTATCGTGCTAGTATTATCTCGATCCGTAGCCAGATATAAATTGCTGGTTCATAATTTCAGTAAATGATAACTTTGTACGAGTTGACCTGAATGTAAGATAAGGAGCTGTAGCTGTATTCATTTTATATTTATTATTGTAAGAATAAGGTGTAATTAATCAAGTATCACACTAAAGTTTAGTTTACGCTTTGCATATTTTTAGTATTTTTGTCTTGGTTTAATAGTTTGAGAGTGAGGATTCGGTAGTCGGGCTGCTTTTCTAGTTATTCCGACTTATAGTGCGTTTGGTGTTAAGATTTCTTGGTGGAAAATATGACGGAAAAGTAAATATTAGAATTGAGTCCATTATTTTTTATAGAGAAATTTTTTCACGAGAAATCCTTGCACCAAATGAAGCCTTAAGGGATGACACGAATCATAAACGATTATTTGGAAAGGCTTAGTTTGGGAACACTTTTGCTTTTGAAAATCTACTTTTCAAAATTATTTTAAAAAATTGATAACCAAAATGGGTGTAATTCAAGTATTCGGTAAATAATTTCAAAAGTTTTTCTCTTAATACATATTCTAGCATTTGCTAAAGATAATCATTTTTCTAAAAAGACAAAAGAAAGTATACATGATAAATGTATTAAATAAATTTTAAATTATTTTGATAATTAAAGATAGAAAAAATAAAAGTAATTTTTTAAAATATAAAAAAACTGCTTATAAAGAACTTTTAAATATTAAATATATTTAAAGTTATTTTAATAATTAAAAATAGAAAAATAAAAGCAAATTTTAAAATCATATAAAAAACTACTTCTAAAGAACGAGTCTGGAATCAGGATCATCCACTACTTCTTTATGTTTCCTCCATGCCTCATTAGTTTTTTTTTTAATTTAAAATACTAAATACATTAATTAATGAAATATAAAATAATTTGTAAAGTCATTACATATATTTTAAATATAAATATACAATCATTTAATAGTGTTATTATACATTTTTTTATAGTTTCAATTTCTAATTATGCGGAGTATAAAAATAAAAATAAAAAATTACATTATTTTATAACGTAAAATTTTCTATTTAATAAAATGTAATGATTTTACATTGTATATACCGTAATTTAATTCATTTAGTATTTTATTTGTAAAGGAAAAAAAAAAAAACAATCGAGTAAATGCGGCAGATTCATCTCTCTCAGATTCGCCGTTAATTCGATTCTCCTTCTCTAGGTCATCTCTAACAACCCAATCTCTGCTCAATTTCTTTATATATATATATATATATATATATATATATATGTATGTATGTATGTATGCCCCTTCCGCTGGGGAAGGAGTCCGGGTGTCCTGCCTCTCCGGGAGATAGAATTTGTTATTATTATTATTTTTCAAAATGATTGATACAACTAAATAGATAATTTATAGAGATCATTGCAGTATAATACAAAGTTTTTTGGACATAAGAAAGCAAAATAATTTTTCCTTGGTTTTGAGTAATGTACAGAATTTTATTTGTATAAACCTATTCCAAACTGATTTTGGAGGATACAACAGTGATCTTTATATATCATCTAGTTTCACTGTATCGATCATATTGTGAAAGAAATAAAAAAAAAAATTATGTTTTTCCAGAACATGATGGAAACTTGATGGAGCCAACTAGACAGTATTCTATACCCCTTCCGAAATCTTTTAAATTAAATTTACGGGAACAACTCGCCAGGTGTATCTCGTAGTATTCGTTCTCCTAAAATGTAAGGGGTTTGCTTCGTGCGTACCCTTGGACTATTGTTCATTGTCAGTTCTATTTTAAGTTGAGCAATGGGTGTGGACGATCTCCATAGACTAGCATCCTTTAGAATTTGAGGTTTTCATATTAAAATTTAGGGGTTGTATTTAGTTATACCAGTGCGAATGCCCTTAGTTTTTGCCTTCGGTTAAACTGCCGGACTTAGTTCATTGTTAAAAATAATTCCGTTAATTGCACCTCCCTTTTTACTGAATTGAAATCTGATTGTAAAACAAAGAAACCCATTTGCACCCTTTTTTTGGGGGGGGTGAAAATGCTTCTTAACAAAATTGTGGCGTAAATATGTATTTTATTTTGGTATGTTAAAAGTGTACTATCATCCAAAATTTTTATGCCATTAATGTTCGTAGGAACATATCATATTGAAAACTTTCTAAACATGGTTTTATATGCACACTATGTCGGAAAAAGCCAGAAAAAAGCTCCATTTTTCTAGCTTTATCGTTTTTCAGCACAATAGGTAGTTTTTTAAGCAGAAAAAGCTGGTTGCCAAACACCTTGAGTTTTTTCTACGCAAAGAGCAGAGAAGTTGTCTTGTAAAAGCTGATACTAAACCAGCCCTGAGCATATGAGAACGTCAAAAACTAGGTTGCGCTTTGGAAACGGGCCTTAAGCATCTGAAATGACTAGTGTACAACAACGATATGAAATCCTTGTGCTGTACCTTACTCGATTCAAATCTTTCCACACATTTATTGGTACCATAAAAAATTTGTTGCTAGTTGTGCATAGGTTATCGATTTATCATTTCCTTAGCAATTAATAGAACTCCCCTTTGTTTCCAAAACCTTAATCCAAGCACACCGTTGCAAAATCTATCATGGGAGATGTTCTAGATTTCTGATGTTCAGTTCTTGACAGGCAAATATTGACTTTTAGCTTTGTGTAAACAGAACTCCATCAGAGCTTGATTGTGCGATGTCTTTGTTGCCTCTCCACACTGCGGTTTCTTCTGCGAGTAGAGCTTGGTCAATCGGTGCCCAGGTGACTTGAGTCATCCAACAACCGAGAAACTTTTATGTTCACGGCATTGAGGACGCGTTTTTATTGGCTGTGCCAAAACTTCTGTTGATTCGAGAAGTTTTGATGAACTTTTTGATAGCCAAAGAGTAAATAATGGCTGTATGCAATTCAACAGTTACTTAAGAAAATTGATACAAAGGGTTGGCACAAGATATCAATTAGTCACATTTGGTGATAATTTTTCTGACTGTTGTGATTCAAAAGCTTTCCTTTTGCTCCTTAATTTTGGTAATAATAGGCTTTTCGGTTATCTTTCTAATTAATAGCAAAACCATAGACATGGTGTTCGACATAGGCTGCGTGTTGAGGCACCCTTTGTAGTGGCATAGCGCCTTCCGCATGCCTAATCAATTGATATATGGGTAGAAGATTTTCTTTTTGATAATTAAGTATATTAATTGACATACAGATCATGATTATAGTAACATCGAATTACTTCCCAAGTAATTGAGCCTACAATGTTGTCGTGTTTCGCTAGACAATGCTTTAGTGCCAAAGTTTGTTGTTTGTTATATATGCATGAGAAATCATGAGCAATTATGAAATTTCTTTTATGTTTGACAAAACACGTATAGTTAGACACAAGGGTATGAGATAGTAATTGCTATACTTGATAGACACAAAGGGAGAAAAAAGGGGAATATTTTAAGAGATTGCCATTTAATAGTAAATGCTATAAATAGGCACAAAGAACCATTTTCATCCTGCACCATCCCTTGCAAATGTATGAAAATAACATCAATTTCCACCTTTCATTTTAAACAAATTAATCCAAAACCGGCCAAAGATTTTCTCAGAGAGATAGGGAGGGAGGTAGAGAGAGACAGAGAGAGATTGCCAACAAACTTGATGACAGAAAGGCAGAAAAAACACAAAGGGCATGAATAAGAATTAAAGTGAAGGCTATGTGGGAATGAAGGTGTTTTCGAGTGGAAAAGGGGTGCGTTTTCTTGAGGAGAAAGGAGATGCCGAAGAGAAAAATGCTCGAAGATTTCGTAATAATATCAGGATTAATAGGGGTCCAAATAATAGTCGCGGGAAATGCAGGGCTGATGAGTTATATATTGTCATTGGGGATTACCCCTCTCACCATTGTCATTTTTGGTTCATTTTCCACATTCTTAGTTTTTACTCCTCCCTCCATCTATTTCGAAAGGCATACCTCACTCTCTCTCTCTCTTTCTCTCTCTCAATTTATGGAGATGTGATTTGAGAAGGCTTAAAAAATGACATGTTCATGGGTTTGTTTTGCAGGGATAGATGGCCGGGAAAATTGAGTCTGAAATTGTTGATACAATTGATTTTAATTTCTTTTGGAGGGTAAGTAAATATAAACATACAAGTCTTTCTCTTTGTTTAGTGTTTGTCTTTTGTATGGTAAATTTAAGCAGCACGGATATAGATATGGATTCGGATATGGACTCTGATATAGACTCGGGCATGTCAATTGTGAAGAAAAAGGAGTCACGGATGCATCGAGGATACCATACCATAGTATAGTTCATTATTATTTTACCAGTAATAAATATGCTGAGAGAAACCATAGAGTATTAAGCTCTGCAAATATGACAATAAGTTTGTATATAACTTCCCGGCCAACAATTCTTACATAATTTAACTGGATATGCTATATGGGTTCTCTAACACGTATTTTTGAAGTTTCAAATAAAAATAACTCAAGAAACACAACAAAATGGAGTGTTTGATACGTAGTTCAAAGTCTCAGCGAGGTATGCTTGTTCAGCACATAACGGATAAGGACTCAGGCATATATTTTAGTATGTCCGTGGCTCCGAGCTTCGTAGGTTAGATCATATCTTCAATACTGTACCACAATCTGCTAGTTGCAAGTTTTTGCTTGAATAGTTTATATATATATATATATATATATTTGTAGAAATAGATTTAATACTTAGAGTTTACTGTTAAAATTTTTGTTTTTGTTTACAGGGCATTATTTCAGTGTTTATATCTTAAGGGAATTAAGCGAACCTCACCCGCAATGGCGACTGCTATGCCAAACCTTACTCCGGGGCTCATCTTTCTCATTGCCGCGACTTTAGGGTATTGATCAATTTTATCTCTCTTTTTACTGCCAAGAAAGAAATTGAGTTCCTTTCTTTTTTTGATGAAATAGATACGAAATTATTAGACGTTACGCGATGTTTGTTATACGAGAAAAGTGTGTATCGGCGATTATATAGCCGGAAAAGAATTTTAACAGATCAATTCTATTACAAAGTCGCCGATATAGGTTGACATCTAAAGCATTTTCTCATGATAATATATACACTTATTTAGTGTTATACTTACCAAGACTCCTAACAACAAATTTCAATTATAAACACTATTGTGACTGAAGATTAATGTTCCGCCTAACTAATTGAACCATATATTAGCCACAGTTTTGGTCCTAAAACTTTATTTCTCATGTAGGTGTACTGAGAGCATATGAATATAAATTTTATGTGTGTAGTTGAATCTATTAAAAAAAAAAGTTACACCATAAGTTTAATACTAAAATTATAAATAAAAAATTTTACACTAAAACTTTTGGCCCAAGAAATTATGATAGAGGCTGTAGCCCTTTTTAACAAATTCATGGGTCCGTCGTTTCTAATCTCTCAAAAGTGAGAATTTTCCAAGTTAATGTGCATAAAGCTCCATTGCCAAATTATTAGTAATTATGGGGAAAATCAAGTTAAACCTACAAATCAGATAAAAAATTGTTTTGATAAATTTTTTTTTGATAATTAGTGAAACCTACAAATTGTTTTGATAATTGATTGAGAGAAAACATAATATTTGGTGAATTACTCTAATGGTCCCCATTGTTTTAATATAAATTCTATTTGGTCACCATAGTTTTAGTTGACTCACTAATAGTCCTTAAACGTAAGAAGGAGAAAGATTTGGTCCTTACCTTTAAAAAATACTGACTGGTTTGGTCCCTTTTATAATCGTTCTAATATAAAAAAATCTTAATATGCTCAAATTTTTTTAAAAAATGGAACACAAATGGTTGCAAAGACTAATTTACCCTTACATGAACTAGAAATGAGTGATTGGATATGTTGTCATCAATTAATCCCTTAACCTATGAATTTAATAAAAATGATTACACTCATCTCATAATTTTTTTAAGATCAAAATTTTTAATATGAAATTTTTTATCTGTAATTTTAATATTACATTTTCAATGCAATTTTTTTTTATAGTAATTTCAATCATTCTTATAAATTCATCCTGAATAGGCTCTTACACTCAAGTTTTTTGAGGCATGCAAATGATGAAGATTTGAGCCAATGATTTTTTTTTACCAATTTCTAATATTTCATTTTATGTAAATTTTTTTTTTTAAACATATATATAGGTTTGAGAAAGTGGATTTAAGGTACATGCATAGCAAAGTGAAGATAATTGGCACAGGATTATGTGTGATTGGTGCAATTACAATGAGCCTAATGCAAAGTGGGACAAGTAAAGATATTGTGATGGCTATTATACATAATGATGATGACATTTTCAATGTTGAGAAGCTCATTGGCTGCTTGTATCTTATGGCTGCTGTTTTTACCTTGTCAAGCAACATTATTTTACAGGTACCTAACCACAAAATTTAGCAATCAAAATTTGCAGTAAAATTAGATTGTTGTTTGGATGTTACTAGTGCTTTTATTTCTTGAAAATTGTAGCGGGTACCATTTAATAAACCTAAAATCACCTGCTTTTTAAATTCTGTTTTTGTTTTTTTGGGTGCTTTTAGAAGTGGCATTCGGGGTGCTTTCAAAAGCTAATTGTACTTTTTCTATCATTAATTGCCTATACAACCTCATTTATATTTTATACATTCATCATATATAGCTAATTTTATTTCTTTATAATAAAAAATACTATTTTATCAAACACCAGAATACTTATCAAATCAACTTTTAAAATTTATCCATCAAACGCTAAAATTATATATATTTATAAAATCAACTTTAAAAAAAATAGGTTCGAGAAACGGATTGTGAAAAGTAAATGCATTTCCCAACTAAGCCTTTGTAAGGAAGTACTCTCCATACAAGAAATTCTTTTTTTTTGTATAAGGATTATTGTCATTTTAGGATAAATTATTATAAATTGAGAGCAAATTACTACTAGTATTTTTTTATTCATAAGATTTTTCTCTTAAGTACATAAAAAATTAACCTTAATTCCAAAAACTGAGTTCTATAATTTTATGATTATGCAATACCAACATTAATTCAGATAGTACTTATTATGAGTTTTTTTTTTTTTTGTATTTCTCTTTTATTTTTATTTATATTGTGCACAAATTTTGCAGGCTATCACTCTTGGTGATTTTCCAGCACCCCTCTCCATATGTGGTGCCACGTCATTAATTAGTGTAGTGATATCTATGGCCATTGAGTTAATTCAAGAGCACAAATTTGATACCGGGTGGCCAATTCTCAGTGTTCCACAAATAATTTGCTATTCTCTTTTGGTAATTATATATATATATATCTTTTCACCCTTTTTTCAAATTTATTTATTTTTTGGTTGGATATTATTTGTCCATATTTCTAGTTGCAATAACAACTATTGATGATAATTTAAGACTATTTTTGTTTGAAATGTACAAGGCCAGAGATAAAATGTTCCGACCATAATCTCTAGGATGTGTTGGACGTGAGAAACTTGTTTTTTTTTTCTGAAAATTATTTCCGTTACAAAAGTTGTTTTTCGAAACATCCTTTCGAGAAATTTATAGTACTAGGAGACTTGCAGAATTAAAAACTAAATCTTGCTAGATTACTTTTTCTATAATACTAATATTATTTACAAGAGTACGAAAATAATTTTACTACAAAAATATAAAATAAAATAAAAAAATCTTTAAAATTAAGTAAATTTTTAATATATCTCAAAAAAATTGAAGTAGAGTAATATACTATTTACTCAATTATTTATAATATGTCTTTTCTCCGTTTTCCTATTTTTGAGGTCACATCTTTCCTCTTTTTCATACCGTACTCGTTTCCATTATTCAAATCGACAAATATGATTTTGACACTTGTACTTAATTGCTTAGTCCTAGCAGATGTAGTAAAAATAATTATAATTATTTAGTTATAATGATTAATCCGTGACAACAAACTTTATAATGTACTTTTTTTGCCCTTAATTGGGATTTTTGGTTTCATTTTAATTAATAATCCTGAAATTACAGGGTGGCACGGTGAGCGGGGCGTGCGTAAGCTTCAACGCGTGGGTAATGAAGAAAAGAGGACCGGTGTTCGTGGCGATGTTTACTCCCGTGGGAACACTCATCTCCGTTCTTTTTTCAGTCATCGCCCTCAGAGACTCCGTCACCCTCGGAAGGTATATATATGCATATGCACGCCTACATTGGTTATGTCACGGCTTTCCTACTAGGGGCGTTAATGAACTGGACCGCAGTACTAGTTTATTCGGTAGACGAGATTGACATAAACTTATTAAAAAGATACCTACTTCAAGCTTATGAACAGAATTTCTAAAATTTCATAAGCGATCTCTAAAATCGAGTTCTAGTGTAGCATGGGCTATATATTAATGGATAGATCATGAGCCATCTTTATGTTCACACACACCGTAAAAAAATATATATATGCATAAAAAAAAAATTACAAACTCATACGCATAAAAATTTACAAATGAGCCGAGCTGAGTGGCTAGTCTTTTCAATGCCCATTCGTAAACAATCCCTCAAAATCAAGCTCAAGCTCTTCAAAATCGAGTTTCTAAATGATTAGCTTTCAAAGTGCAAACGAGTGATTACCTTCTTGAAGACACCCTAGTTCGCAGCGCCACAGTTCTTAAATTTCATCATCGATTAATTTTTGTAGAAATCTTTTTCTTCTCATCTCGCTCTTTCTATATATACGCAGCCTTGCCGGAATGTTCTTAATGTTCACGGGCCTCTATTTCTTCCTATGGGCTAAGGGGAAAGAACAATACTCCATCGAAGATTCTTTAGCATTACCAGTTCCCAGTGATGTCGAAACGCCTCTTTTGTCGTAGCGACTATATAGAATGATATGATAACAATTTTTTAAAATCATAACGATCACTGTACCCTTTGTCTTGTTTTATAAGATATCAATTAAATAGTTTTATTTTTCTAGAGGATTGCTTTGACACGACTGAATACTTACATGTATTGATTTATCCAAAATATTGATGGTAAAAATAGATATTTAAGTAAATATTAGTAGTAGATATGTTTTATTCTAATTTATTAGACTGGGACAAGTTCGGATTTTCAGAGTGTGCTCTTGGAAAAATATGCATAAAATCTTTCAAACAAGCAAAAGTTTTATTTTTTTTCGGCTTTTGTGCCAACTTAGAAACTGAGGGAAATAAAATGATATTTTTACCAATATGAATTCACAAAGCAAGTCCTCAATATAAATAGTGGACGAAAAAATAACCATAAAAATATACTTGACTTTCTAATAATTCTAACATATAAAATGAAGGAACAAAAAAGTCTGATTAAATGCACAAATTTTGATATTGAAAGGACTTTGCAACTCATTTTAATAAATAAATAAATTAAGAAATAAAAGAATGAATACAAAATAAGTAACCAAATGGATAGGTTAATTGAGATTGTTGTGTGTTAATGAGAGTCGAACTAAGCATCTTGGGGAGCAATCCAGTGTCTTCCATTCACGAAGCTCTTAACGAGGAATGGATGGGCTGTCTCGTAGTCAAGTTCTCGGGCCCACGACACTCCCCTCACAGCGGCTACTCCTGGCCCCGAGCATTTGTACACCCCGAAAAACACGGTCCTGTCCATACCATACATACATATGATGCAAGTTATACACAATGACCAAATATCTGTATGGTTCATTTGGTTACGGTTTTTAATCAAATAAGTCATCTTATTTCAGTATAAGAAAAAAGTTGGATAAATCAAGTTTAAAACTTCCAGCTTATTTAAGCTAAAATAACAAATAAGCTCAGCTTAAAAGCTAAGCAGTAAAACACTGAATGTTTTTAAGTAAAAAAGCTGATAATGTAGAGCTTTTAGGTTATATTCGTTTGTGGTTTGAAAGCTCAAAATTTTTTTCAAAGTGTGTAATCTTTGCTTGAAATGATGGTACTATTGCTATTCATAAACAATGTATTAATTAAAATGTAAAAGTAGAGATCAAAAGCTTTTGTATTCTAGCACAAGGCATACATAGAGAGTGAATATTCTAATTATTACCCTTTAATACTTGTATACACGTAGAATTAAAACAACAAAATCCATGTCCCGAAATATATATGGAATTTAATAAAAAAAATACTTGTATTTTGACATACAAGTCACTATTTTTTAGCAAATTTTCCTATTGTAAACTTCCGAGATAATATTTACAAATAAGAAAGTGACACAGTGTTTGGAATTTTCATAAACTATAAAAAATAATCATACTACTTCAATTTGTATAACGCAACGTTATTTTATCCACCGTTGGTCCCATAATTTAGCAAAATAAAAACAAGAAATTTGAATATGCAAAAAGACAAGCGTTAGCTCCCAATTATTTGAATCATGTTATTTTGGTGATGTTTTCACTTTGTTTTCGTGAATATATAAATGTGACGTAAAAAATGTTTACTTGTTTTTATTGCTGGCGTGGTCCCAATCATCCCACCCGCCGTGTGCCACCACGTCATCGAAGTACGTATACGAGTAGACGATCCTCGAGTATTGACCCATGGCCCGGCCCACGTACAACGGGCCCGTACCCGTCACCCGACAACCCACAAAAGCGAAGCCTGTTTTCTCGGACGGGGATTTTCTGTCCTGAGCTGCGATGGAACCGAACCTAGTTGCGATCGAGTGGAGTTCGCAGTCCTGCACCAACAGTCAATAGTTCGCTCATGCTTATAAGGGAAAATGATAGGAGAATATTTTGATTTCCAAAAAATGCAGGGGTGTTACTGTAATTTGAGGATGTGGGAGGGTAATGAAGTAGTTTTTAAACAGTTTGAGGGTGTAGCTGTAATTTACCCTAACATTCGGTAGGAAGATTACTATATTATTGACTTTTCCCTTGAAAAATATTAAATATTTTTATGACTTAATTAGCAATCATTCAAGTATTATTTAAGTAAATAAATTTAAGCAAAATTAACAAGAAACGTATTACAGTATACTAATAAAATTTAAATAGCAAATTGAAAAAGTAAAGGACACTAAGATACCATTAACATGAGGATAATGCTTATTTTTTGAGTTTGCCTTGTTATAAAGCAAAGTCTTTTTGTACAAGAATTAAAAAAAAAATTGTGCCTCTTATTTACGAAGAAAAATGATACACTTAATCATGTTCATTTAACGAAATTGTACAAATGTCTATTTGTTATACAATACGCATTCATTTTTTATTTTTTATTTTTATAAAGAGCCCAATTCATAGAATCTAATCATATTTGTTTGTACTATTTTTGCACATAATTTATGCACACATATCATTTCTTATTTGAAATTTCATTCTTCCATAATTCTATAGTACCCACTGATGTGCTCTAAGGTAATTGGCATTGCAACATGAGATGCTTTAAGACATTAATATATAGGATAAATTATATAAATTTTTTTTTATTTCTATGACTTATATTTTAATGCTTTAAGACATTAATATATAGGATAAATTATATATAATTTTTTTTATTTCTATGACTTATATTTTAACTTTGATTCTGATACTATTTTCGAAGAGTCATATACCAATTTCTCTAATGATATTATGTTCCATAAATTATTTTTACCCTAATGATATTAATGTTCCATAAAAAATTCAGCACATTATCCTAGAAACATGTTCAATAATTTGAAAAAGCTACCACACACTTTCCAAGTTTTCATTTGTAAAAGAGAAGCCACACTTAGAAGACAAATGAGGCAGCTTTTCAATTATAAGTCAATTTTTCCCATCTTCCCTTTTCAAACAAAAGTTGTCTCATGTGATGTTCCGAAGTTGTCTCCATATACGAAATTTTTAACATGTATTTTATTAGAATTATTGTATTTTAAAAATAAATTAGTGCAATCTAATAACAATTTATGACTAGTATTTTTAATTTATTTTTTTTATTAAAATCAATTATATTAAATTGTTCTTAGTTTACATTAATGTTGTCATCAAAATATAATAATTTTATAAAAAAATATTCTGATATATTACAAGAAAAAAATCTTGTATTGAGAGGAAATCGGCGATGTTCAAGTGCATGCAATGCAGCTAATCAAAGTAGAAAATAAAATTTGAAATTGTAACATGTGTTTATCTTATGGGTATATCAAAATATAACAATTTTTTTTTATTGTATTTGAAAAGCTTACTTTGTACATGGACCTGCCATTGCCAAAAATGAAGTCGATGGAGCCCTCAATGTAACACTCCTTGAAATAATGGCGGCCAGTGTCGTCGCAAAGCGTGTCTTGCGCTCCGTAAAATCCACAGTTGGAAAAGTATGCTTTGTCTCCGGAGATCCTAAACGCTGCCGCTTGCCATCCTTGCATTCCCGGCATTGGCGCCGGAGCCGTGTTCTATATTACATGAAAAATAACTTGGTATGATTCTCTTGAACGACAACGCGAAGATTTGCCTACTAGTTGTTATTCAAAAATTCGTGATTAGAGTTTCAAATCTCTATACTGTTGTTACATATATGGATAATATATTTACGAAATAACAGTGAAGTAATTAACATTGTATAACGAGAAAATTTTGCATATCATCGTTGCACGAGTGACGAGGCTGCACCTCGTCAGCCATGCCAAGTTTTTCATGTACTCTGCCTTAGAGTATAGTAAAGTTTCTTTACAGCTACGAAACTCACAAAATTGATAAAGTATTCTCGTATAATCATTTTCTTGTCTTGTCGTACTAATTCAATTCACAGTATTACCAATCATATTTCATGAGAAAATATATAACCTCTGTCGTAACATATATATTTTCTCATCATTGTTCCTATGTTTTTTTTTTTTTTTTTTTTTTAAATATGTGGTTTCCATCGGCTTGCGCCTTCCGACCAGTCCACAGGGTCCAGTGCCTCTCAGTCACGATAATTTCCAACACGTACCAAAATGCGGCATGTATGAATCGAACTCCCTACCTTATACCTGAAGTCATAAGTACCAGTTATTCGCCCATTAGGCCGACCCCTTGGGATTATCATTGTTACTAATATCCCATCCATCTATTCAACTATTTTTAACAATGGCCGCGATTTGTGTTTTCTCTTTATTTTTAACGTCATTTTTCTTATTTCTAGCTTTCGTATGGAAAGCGTTTCGATTTTCAAAATAAGCAAATAGGGCCATTGTAGCATTACAAACAACATATTATTATTATTATTATTTTATTTTATTTTTGCTTTACAAGAAAAAGGCTAAAAGACGGGGACAAATATATGACTGACCTTGAAGCTGATGTTTCTAGCGGAGAAATAGTTAGCATACACTGTCACTGAAGCAGTCTTGTACGTCCGCAGCTGCTGACCGTTGGGACCACGATCACACGCTCTGTCGTGCCACTCGATCACCGTCGTCTCTCTTCCCGCTCCTTGGAACGTGATGTATGGTTTCGATGCAGGCACCACAACCTTCTCTCTGCGACGGAATCAGGAATTGGAAATGTAAGCATCATAAAATTTATAAAAACATGCTGAATCTCAATCTATATTAAAGACATATATATATATATATATATATTGGAATTTCCAAAAAGAAAGAGAGTTTTTTAATGTGAATCATGATAGTGAGAAATAATTTTTAAGTGTAGTAACTATAATTAATAATATTATATATGCCACCCCTTTTGATATGGCCTTGTAGCTCAGTTGGTACATTTTGCTATTACCAACTCCTAGTACTAGGTTCAAACCTCACCTTATAAGCTTGGTTTTACTATTGTTATGGTTAAAAATATTATGGGTTTGGTATACTTTCAAAAACTGTGGGCCATTGATAAAAAAATTATAACAACTTAATAATATTTGTTATTAATAATTACAAATTTTCTAATGTTAAACAAAATATTAACATTATAATTATTAACATTATATACAAATGAGAACATCATTGTGTTATTAATTAGTTCCAATCCTTAAAAAGTTGTAAAAAAATATATTTATTTTTCAATCTTTTTCTTTAATTTAATAAAACATAGAAATTTGGAAAAATATATTTATAATTATTTCTATAATATATTTATCATTATAAATAAAAAATTAAGAACTGGTCAGTCTATAATTTGAATCTCGATATATTAATAAATAACGTTAATTTTTTTTTTATTTTTTTTTTGGATAAATTATGAGAAAAATAACACAGCTTATAACAATTAATAAATCTCGTCCCTCCGAGTAGAAATTCTGGCTCCGTCCCTACCCTGTCCCTACCCTATCGTATATGTGATTGCTCTAGTCTTTTTGCATAAAAAGAATACATGCTCAATTTAATTATTTCTCACAACAATGCGCTTACGCTTAAAACAAAAAAAAAAAAAATTGGTTCCGACTCCAACTCAAAAAAAGTACAAATCTTGTACAAAAATCAGATAAATATGGCATTCGGTTCCAACACCTCTTATTAGATTATAACGAAATATGTATAATTTTTAACATGATATTCGGTATATAAATCATTACTATTTTTATGTAACAATTACTTGTAACAATAAAAATAAAATAACGAATAATAAACATACTAACATGTAATAACCGGCACTAATTTGTATGACGACATTCTCGGTGTTGTTCTCCGGGACCGAGTCGACAGCCGCCTGAACCGACATAAACTCCGCTCCACCGCCAACGTCGACGCTAATGTGGCGTAGGCCAGTGGGTCCCACCCACCTGTGGAGCGGCCTAGTCAATTCGTAGCCTGAAATTTGAAAGAGTAGCATATGTGAGAAAAGGAAAATATAAAGAGCAAACACATATAGCTTATGTAAACCCATTGAATTAGAAATTTAGAATAAAAATAAATAAATTGTAAGTTAGATAAAATAAAATGAAAGAAAGAGTAGAGTGAGGATGGATGGCTTGAAAATTGGAGGTGTGGGCGGTTTGTGAATGCAGAGTGGGAGAGAGAGAGAGAGAGAGAGAGAGAGAGAGGTGGTAACTACTAATATATATATATATATGTATGTATACAAACCATCTGTATAACATCTCTGATTTGAGGGGTAAATGTGTAAATTTCAATTGTATGCGGTGCTTACAACGGTCCACTTTTATTGGTTGAATTATTTACTAATAGTCACATAGTTTGGATTAAAGTTCTATTTGGACTCCACAGTTTCAATTTAAGCACCATTAGACCTAATTTAGGAAAGAAGACAGATTTAGTCTCCAAATTTTGAAAAAGTAGTAGTAGCGTTGGTATCTTTCGTTGTCTTTTCCTAATATTCAGAATCTTAGGATGATTTAAGTAGACTAAAGTACCAAACATAAGTAATTTTGAAAATACTAATTTACTCTTAGCTAATATTGATTGGGTAGTTATGTTGATAACATTTCATGATTGAGGATGATTTTACAATTGCAATTGAAACTATAAGGACATTATTTGTCAAAATTATGGAGATCATGGCTGTAATTAACATATTTTTCTTTGCTACTTTGGTCTACCACATGGAAATTATATGCTACTAAAGCAACATTTGTGTTAAGATCAATAGTTCGTTATAATTAACAAGGATTTTGGTGGGAGGGTGATGATAGACTTGTTTTTGGTATAACTTGGGGATGGCAATGGGCTAGTTTTGGGGGCTTTTTATGAATACCTAATCCGTTTATAACCAATTAAAATCTGTTTAAGCTATCTTAATAGTCTTTGATTAAGGTATGGTCTGGTTTTGGTATTGAAAACTTAGGTCTAGTTTGGAATGTTGGTTCTTTTGATAAAAATTATATTTTTATGCATTACAATTGTTTCGAAAACTTAGGTCTAGTGTATGAATTGGTACATAAGTAGTGTTATAGATGCATGACATGTGTGAATTATGTATATGAGATCCAACAAATAACTAGCAAATATACTTATATGTCAAGCATTTTCATGTTTCTTGTGTACCAATCCATACACTGACAATATATAAAAAAACTTTACTTTTTATGCTATTGTTGTCTCTTATTTGTCGAACACGCATGCGTATAGAAGTTAGTACATGATTAACTCGTGTTGGTTATTGGTTGGGTCCATATTTTTTTATCCCATTTGATTATACACCATAATTCACTCACCCTTAAATCGAGCCTATAGCAAAATTTTTCCATATAAAAAGACTAATAGAAGGCTATCAATGGGGAACGGGGTGAAAAATATACAACAACTCGTTAACCTTCATCATGTGCTGGCTAACTCGTTGAACTACCTATCGAGATAGTCAGATCTTAGGACAAAAGGTAAAAGTGAGAATACAGAAGGACTCAAGTGTAATGGAAACCATAGTCTAGGAAAAGAATTTTAATTTTCAAAAATATGAAATTAGTTTTATTATTTGTAATGCTAAAATGAAACTCTCAGTAACAGCAAGTGGTCGTGCCGGAGTGGTTATCGGGCATGACTAGAAATCATGTGGGCTCTGCCCGCGCAGGTTCGAATCCTGCCGACCACGATTTTTATTGTTTTGTGAAATTTCTTGGTTTACAACCACAATTCTTTAAGATATATGTAGTTTATTTGATTTTTAACCAAAATTAAATTTTTTATGCGTTTCAGTAACTACAAATTCATTTTGGCTACCTTTTCCCACACAAATTAAGGAGTATTTCTATTGGGTAATAAATTTTCTCGCCTTAATTGTTTTGTGAAAAAATTTAGGTTACAATCTAGATGCATTGAGATTTATATATAGTTTTTTGGTTTCAATCCAAAATTATACTTTTTGTACTTAATATTTTTAAGTATATAGCAATTCATTTTCGACCTCCTTTCCAACAAGAAGCATGTTTTGGTCTGGATAAATAAAAAAAGAAAAGAAAAGAAAAGAATTCTATTATGAAATGTTATGGCTACAAAGATTGTACATGGATCAGGCTTGGTTTTGGTAGAAGCTGGCTATTTTATTTCTTGTATAACCATAAAAATAATAAAATAATAATAATAAATAAATAAATAAATCCATGTTCAACTTTTTTTTTACCCTTACTTTCCATGTTATTAAAGTACCACTCAGGGCAGTACAATAAGACCAAAAAGAACCGGACACATTAAATTGGTTCCAATTCGGTTTCATTGATTTTTTTTAATCTTGATTCCATCTCCAAAATTGAAGGAATCAAAATTCTCCGTTTTGTTCTTGTCCTTTGAGTCTTAGTTACGGATTACAATTAAATTAGTTTGGTAGTTTCAATTCAAAATAAATTAAAACCAAATATATTTGGATTGATTTTGGATTGGATTAAAAATAAGTTTGGTTTGGATTTGGATCCAATCCAAAATCTAATAATTGAATTTTGACTTGGTTTAGATTGATTTGATTTTTGATTTGGATCCATATTTGTATACAATTACTTGTCTCTCCCTCTCAAACTTATTCCCTCTCCCTCTCTCACTCCAGTTAGTAAATTAATTTCCATTCTAAGCAATTACATTACATATATATAGCATTACATTGTTATGCAATTACATTACATATATTATTGCCTATTTGAATTTAGTAATAAAAATAAATTTATTTTTAAATTTTAAAAAATATATTTCATATATATTTTTATTTATATTATTGCATATTTGAATCTACAAAGAAATCGCATATATACAAAAATAAATTATTAAATAAAAGCATTTTATATTGAAAAAAGAAATGAGTTGAGTTGGTTTGGGTAATAGTTTGGTTTATTTTGGTTTTGGATTAGGTTAAAATTATTTTTGGTTTGGGTTAAAATGTATTTTGGTTTGAATCGTTTGATTGTTGGTTTGGTTTCGTTTGGTTTGGTTTTATTTGGATTGAACTAATTGACATCTATAGTTTCAGTACCGGAATATAAATTTCTAGATTACAAATGAAATAAGACCTAGTATTATAGTTTAAGATTAAAAAAAAAAAAAATAAAGTCATTTCTAAATTTTCTTACGTGCACGTTCAAAGTTTAGGGGTGTTCATGAAACTATCCATACTACTAAAATCAAATCACTAACTATTGGTTTTGCTTTTCAATCTTCTCGTAACCGAATTAAACCGATCCGCTCATTTGTCATTGATTTGGTCATTAATTTTCATCATAAACCGCCTAAATCAAAATGTGAACATCCCTATCAAAGTATATTCTCTATAGAAATTGTGTAGATTCATACATAACATAAAGTTAACAGAATATTATTTATTTACGGATTCTACAAAATAAATCTAGATAAATGTATAATTTTATGGCAAACCTGTCATCTTACTTTTTCCAACCGCCTTAGTATTAAAGCCTTTTTCAATAGATAGATATATTCGTCGTAAGATAGATTTTCTCTCCTCTTTACAAGTCAGCATTAGTTTTAAGCCAATTAGGCTTTTCCTAATCCTATATATATATATATATATATATCAACTATGACTCCTCTCAATTCCATTCATAAATACATAAGCACAATTCCATTCTGTTCTTGAGAAAATTGCCGAAGAAAATATAGCTAGAGAAAGACTTAGAGAGGGAGCGAGAGAGTGTTTGGAAATTGATTATGTACTAATTGTACGTAATTATAATCTGATAACTCTCTCCCTTCCTCTCTGTGCCTTTCTCCTAACTATTACCGACTATACGCCCCTTACAGAAAACAACAAGCAGGTAATGCTTCTTCTTATTTTATGTGGATTTTTTATTCTTGTGTTTTTAATTAATCTTTGAAAACTATCAGTTTGATGATGGTGTGTTTATTATTCATTAGATATTAT
>MKEJ01028764.1:0-11942 GCA_001753735.1 Embelia ribes
ACTAGTTTTGCAACCGAATAGAGATTATATTTTCGATTTCTGTTTTTTTCATTTCTTGTAGTGGTATTTAGAACCACGTGAAGACTAGAAGGATAATTAAATTGCTTAAAAATTAAAGAAATAATTATGGGCTATTAAAAAATTGTACCTTGATTCGATAATTCCATCCCAAGAACTAACTGACGAGTTTTTCTTAGTTTCTCTGAAATTGAACCTGACAATTTCAACGGAATGGAGTCCGATTATGCATCTCAAGACTTACAGGTAACAAAATCCTAATTATCTTAGCTCGTATATAGTTGTGGATTCAGAATTTTTGGACGAACCTTAAGCCTATATCTATTTTATGTTGGGGCAAAAAAAATTTCCCCGAGAGAGGCCATGTAGCGGACTTCCTCAAAAACTTTGGAATCTCGTAAAAAAAAAAATAATAATAAATAAATAAATAAATTTAT
Source organism: Embelia ribes (assembly GCA_001753735.1). Lineage (NCBI taxonomy): Eukaryota > Viridiplantae > Streptophyta > Magnoliopsida > Ericales > Primulaceae > Embelia > Embelia ribes. The sequence continues at coordinate 456 of MKEJ01028764.1, forward strand.
CAAAATTTTGGAATCCGAGGCGGGATCCACGTTTCGGTTAGCAACTGTGTGTACTTGTTTTTTTATTGACAAATTCGCCAATGCATGTATGTAATTGCATTTATCATCAACATATGCTAACAAAACCCTTATCTTAAAATTATTTTACCATCTAAAACTACGTAAATAACATAAACATATTAATTAAATTGCTAAAAATACAAAGAAATAATCATGGCAATTTCAAAAAATTGTACCTTGATTTGATAACCCAATCCCAAAGGACAAATTGAAGAGCTTTTCTTAGTATCTTTGAAATAGACCCTCCCAAATACGACAAAATTTAAGTCATATTAAGTGCCTGTCTTGGTATTTATTTACAAAACATATATGTAATTATGTAAATCATCAACAAATATGAACAAAATCACCAAAAGTGATCTAATTCTGATTAAGAGCTTAATTTCATCTCAAATTAGTTTATAAGGGATTTAAGATTTAATCTCTTTGATTTGTTTGTTATAATAGATAATGGAAAATAGTGTGCAAGAGGTATAAGTTGCGTGAGTTAAGGGGAGGGTTTATACTTTATATTCAATCTCCTAATAATAAAAGATCTTTACGTTATAAAAAGTGTAAATATAGTTACACGGCAAAATAAAAGAAAATATTTGTATGGTCTGGAAATGTTTATTATACTCATCTTATTCTATCTAATTATTATTTTACTCTTTTAAAATTACCAATGGCTCAAAGTATTACATACATTATTCGTTCCAATAATGTATTTGACCTTATGATTTTATAGCATAACTCATTATGCCCAAAATTGCAATTTAATTCATCTAAATTTACACATATTTTATTAAGAGATAATATTATTTCTTTAGATATTTAAGTTGATGATTATCAAATTTACAAAATATATATTTAAATAAATTACAATAATAGGGAGCATATTTATAAAAGATAATACTATTATACGTTTAGAAATTTTAGTGATTATTAAATTAATAAAATATAGATTTAATTAGGTTAAAATAATACAAAATATATTAATACTTATTTAATACTCTCAAACCACAATATATTATCTTCAATATATGTTTGAGATACATTAATTATTATATAATACCAAAATTTTCAAAACTACAAAACTTATAAATCTAATCTTAGTTCTAAGATAGCTTCATCAAAATTGTCAACTAATTATTTTTTATATATTTATTGTAATACCATCGAATCAGCTATAATAAAATACGTTATTTAAACATATTTTAATTAAATTAAAGAGTTTTTTTTTTTGAAAACTCAATACGTACTCTTAAGCTGATCTGACGATGTTACGTTCTACTAACACAATCCACCAATGTAAATGATCATGCATTAAAACTACAAAAGCGATAAACCGTGAATCAACGAAAACCCAAAATATATACATGCTTAGAAAATTTTTGGCAACATCTCCACATATTTATATCACATCCAGTCTATTCTATATAGACTAATTAGCCTGCATGATAGATATAGCTACATACATACTCCACACATAACACTATCTGAAATACAACATAATATAACTATATACAATATCAACAACTAAAATACATCATATGTACAGTTGTCTCCAAGGTAATAATATGAACCATGCGACAAAACCCCAAATGCGCGATAAAAGCCGAATGTAGCGCATAAAATGGATATCGTCGCTGGGTCCCCTCTAACTCCCGGTAGGCTCTTCGTTTTCTGTAGTGCCCATATGTATATGCACGGACAAAACAGACAAGTTAGGTACTAGTATACTATAAATGTCAAACAATAAATTACTCAATATAGTAGCAAGAAAGAAAATGACATTGTTGCAATTTCAACAATAAATAAATGTCAAGGTCGGGTCGGCCGTAGCCGTAAGAGAAACATAAGTCTACCTAATAATCTGCACTACCTAATACATATATCAAAGTAGACTGAAACATAAATAAATGAATTTGCAGTTCGAGTGTGGCTCGCTCCAGCTAAGTCTTGTCATGCCCTGAATTTCTGAAAATCCAGGAACGCGACCCTAAATAAAAAGAAAGAATAAGTAATAATGATAAAATAAATAACCAATGCTACCCGTGCGAATCCTCCAAAGTCCTAAATATACATAATACTACAAGCTGCTACAATAATGTGTAAGAAATCGTAAAGAATTTATAATATAAAAGTATCTTACTCGTATCTTGATGTGAAGTCTGCTCGATACTCAATGCTCCTACTGTCTGTCTACTCTAACACCCAAATATATGCAATACATATAAATCATAAATTCTTCAAATATCAATATTAAAATGTATTCCACATTAATATCTCAAAATATCATTATTTTATATAAAATATTAAAATTTCCCATAATTTATATTTAATTTTAAAATTTTCATAATTGCTCAAAATTATTTCAAAAATACCATTTTCACCTAAATAGCACAAAAAAATCAGAGTCACATTTTAGAAAAATATTTCTTAAAATAGCTCATTTTCACCCAAAATTAACAACTTTATACTATTTAGCAAAAATAGCACCAAAACTACAAAAATTGTAATAGATACTCTAAAATTCATGAAAATGTATAAAAATACATTAACCATAGAAATATAAAATTTCCATAAATATAATTTTTCTACAAAATATCATAAATTTTAAAATTGTAAAAATCACTATTTTATTCTTAAAAACCTAATTAATAATTATTCAAAAATTCTATAAATATGAAAAAAATATTTATTTACATATGCATGCTTTTAAAATTTATTTCCATCTACAAATAAAATTTTTCCAGAATTATAAATTATTTTTAAATATATTTTCAATTTATTTTCTAAACCAAAAATACTTTATTACTAAGAAAAATGATCAAAAATAGCATATTAGCCCAACAATTAAAATTTTCTCATGCATGGATCATAAATAGCTTTTCATGTCCGTAGTAATTTTCCAGAAATTTTATCTCAAAACTTAGACTACCAAAAATATTTATTAAACTCATTAAAATCCATAAATCATACAAAAATTAAAAAAATTCTTCGAAAATAGAGAAAAACTCCACATGAAACCCAAATAATTTTATTTATTTTTTAAATCATCTCTGGATTAAAGATTTTATAATTAATAAATAATTCCCTTAAATGCCTCAAAATAATTTATTTTCCAAAAATACTAAAAAAATCATAATTAATTCTAAAAAAAATCAGAAAAATGTGAGACAAGTGGCAATATTTCTCAAAAATTGTCTATTATCTCTAGAAATTATAATGTACTACTGTCATGTTAAAAAATTTATGAACATCTCTTGCGAAAATTGAATCGGAATTTATTTTCACTTTTTATTGCATCCGCGAGCTTAATATTGACAATTGAGAATTTAAAATATAAATAGTTGAAAGAATATACCTAAAAATATATCGAATATGTGTGTAGAATATACCCGAGCCCTCGGGATAAGCCTACGTAGCTCGTTGGAGCATGAAACGCAAACCGAACACCTCAATTCCCTCCCTCTCTTTCTTTCTCTTTCTCCCCTCAAATATAGGATAGTGGTATTTTAGTATGTGATATGTGTGTGTGTTTATATCATGTATGAGTTTGACACCCAAGTATTGACGTGTCAACAATTTGGTGTGCCACGGGATCCCATTCGAACAGTATACTAATCGTTCGAATGATAGCCATTATCCGGAAATATTCTAATTTATAAATTAGGAGAATAATAATAAAATAATTCAATTAAAAATATTAAATTAATAACAACCTCAAGTTGTGATATTTATATTATCAATATGAAGCAATCTCATTATATAATCTAGTGATTAATTTTTCTAAATTAGTCGCTATCACATCTTCAAATAAAAAAGTGTTGTTATGGTCTTACTTAATTAAAAATGCTCACATCACAAGACCTTAATAGATTCGTTGATCTCAATTTAATTATGTAAATACACATGATATTTGATTCATGTATATTCTAATTAAACATTAAAATTTATTAGCAATAAAATTTGCCTTATTGTATATATCTAAGATACAATTTTTTTTATATGAAAGAAAAAAAGAAAACAATGATGTCTTCTAATACTTAATATAGTTTGGGTAATTTTTTATAAATATGAAATTAGTGAAAAGTGCAATATCATAGTAAAAATGTATATGATAATTTATTTTACAATCAGCTATATAAGTTGATCTTGTATCCATTCGATGATAATTATAATCTTTTTATTTTTAATAAAAAAATATCCAAAATAATTTCTTAGTTTATACTCTTATGTTAGTTTATAATATTTTTGTAAAATAGATTTTTTTTGTAAATTCATGTGCAAAGCACAGAGTATGCATATGTTGACTAAGAATATTGACCGCATAGGTCATATCTGTGCATGTGATGGTCAGATGGATGAGTCGACCAACTAGACAACGATAACTGCTCAGATTGGAAAGAATGGTGCAATCTTACATAAATTTGAGATTTTGTGTAACGCCTGAAAATTCGTAAATATTTGTTTCTTAAATAAATGATATGATTACATAAGTTATAATATATTATTAGTTGTATATTGTGGATTTAGTGTCGTGATTTTTGTGTGAATCTAGCCTCAGAGCAATACGAGTATGCAGTGAGTGTGTCGGGAATTGTTAGGAAATGCGTTAAAAAGTGTACGAAGAGTTTTATATCTCCAAACACAATTTCGTAAAATGTAGAATATTTTTGCCTATATCTAGGATGGAACAAGAGTCATTTCGAAAGTTTTTCACCAAAATTGTGGGTTGGGGTTTGCCCAGGATTCCAACATGTCTGATCGATCCATCAGTTATTAGATCAATTCAAAACTTAAGTTAGATCGATACAAGCGTTATTGGATAGATCTAATTGGGTGTAGACTGAAATAAAGTTGTGGTTAGAAACACAACTTAGGGTTATAACTTTTATAACACTTTTAGCGAGAGAGAAAGAGAGAAATTTTGAGTGGTTCTATTCGGTTTTAAGTCCGATCCATCTATTTTCATTTGTTCTCCGAGATCAAAACTTATATTTTCCGACTTTACATCACGAGGCCTTCATTTTAATATAAGTCTCTTTTCTTCGTTTTCTCGTTTCTATTTCCTCATTTCCGTGCCTTTCGGATCTATCAAAATAAATTTCTAAAATCTTTTCGTTATGTGTTGTAGATGATCCTTGTGTATAGATTCGTCTTGATTTGAAAGACATAGATAGATCGATTGAAAAAGCTAACAAACGGGGAGGGGGGGAGGGTTTGGGGTATAATTGCTGTGATCTTTAGGTAGCTTTTGGACGCTTTTGAGATACAGGGTAGAGTATGAACAACAATACAAATTTGAGCTTGTGTGTGTATATCGACGTTTGTGATATATCGTGAATTTCGCATTTGGGTATTTCAAATATATTGTGTTGCTTTCTTTGTATGTTAACTTACTATCATTGATATTCGTAGCATATATACCTTCGTTGACATTCGAAGCATGTTTATACTCGTTGATAATTTGTGGCAAATGAACTCGTGGAATTTGAAATAAAACCCGTGGTTTAAAATCATGTAACTAGCGATTTAAAAGCATGTAATTCATGATTAAAGAGCATATATATATCATGGTTAGGAATTTGAGTCTTTTATATTTTTTTTGGTGCAATGTATTGACCTTTATTAAAATTTCATGAAATTAAGGAGGAGGCCTATAGCCTAACCGTAAGATCTGGAAAACTTGCGCAAGGGGCGACTCGATAGCTCAATATGTTAATGCACATAAAAGTTGGGCCTATGATTCACATCATACCGAGAGTGTGTCTATTATTGGAATGACATTTATGGTACCTACTTTATAAAATCTCGTAGAGATACTAGTCCCACCTTTCACTTTGAGTCGTAATCAGAATTTAAAGTCGGGATTCATAGTCGTGGATTCGTAGTTCGTGTATCATTGTTGCATTTATAGTTCATTCGTAGTATTCATTAACTTCATTATATACTTTTATGTTGAAACATGTATTATTTTCAATTCATTATCCATTATTGATTTAAATTCATCTACATGTGCATACATATTGAATACCTAATAGACTTACTTTTATCGTGTTCGTTGATAGTCTAACATATATTCTTCATTTGTATTTCCTCGCTTTACTTATTCGATAGGTGCCGAGATGGGCTTGGAGCATACTTGACTAGCTCAGATATTTTCGTTGGCTATACTTTTGTAGTATGAGTTTATAGTAGCCTCAATTTGATTATGTATTTTGTAGACGAGGCCTTGAATTATTATGTATATGTTATTATCTTTTTGGACATATTTTTTGCTTTATATATGTGAAAATAGATTTGGAAGATTTATTTTGGCTATTATGTCGTTGCATATATATAAATGATGGAGTGTTATACTTGTTATAAGTATTGAAATGAGAAGTTGGCTAATTGGATGTAGTTCGAGTTGCGATGTGGAGTTATTATTATTGTATTCATCTTCTTATTTCTATTATTTATATATTAAGTTTACGTTCCTGGCTTTGTGGAAATTTGGGCGTGGCATTTTGTTCCATAGGAGACTTAGCGGGATAACAACTTATTTGGCCAACATCAGATAAAATATGCAAAATATACTTTCGCTGATTTATGAATATGCCACAGGAAGATCTGGCAACTTCTATGCCCAAAAAAATATTTAACTTTGCCCAAATCCTTGAGCTTGAATTGTTAGGCCAAAAAACTTTTGAGTTTAAAATTTTTATCTAAGTTATTGCCTTTGACCAAAAGATCATCAACATATACAAATACAACACTAAAAGAAGAACCATATGTATGAGTAAAGAGAGAATGATCAGCCTGTAACTTGCGATAGCCTGCATGACTAATACTGTAAATAATTTGGAGTACCAATTTCATGACGCCTATTTGAGTCTATAAAGGGAGTTTTGAAGGCAACGTACATAAGTCTCCCCTGTATACCATACTCGGGAGGAAGTGACATGTCAACGTCTTCAGTAGATCACCATAAAGAAAAAGCATTATTGACGTCGAGTTGGTATAGATATCAATTTCAAGTTGCAACAATGGCTAAGACATAACAAATTGTGACTACTTTTGCGATGGGGCCAAAGGTGTCATGAAAATTTAGCCCTTCGATTTGTGTATACCCTTTTGATACAAGCTGAGCCTTGTAGCGCCCAATGGATCCATTGGTATTTAATTTAGTTTTAAAAATCCACTTGCAACCAATTGGTCGCTTGCCAGGGGTAAGGGGACAAAAGGTCCAAGTTTTATTTCTTCTAGAGCAGTAACTTTTTTTTTTTTTTTTTTCATTATCCTTTATTCTTCCATGTTGTTATCTTCGTCATCATCACGTTCCCCATGTTGTCTAATCTTTTTATTTATTTATTTATTTTATAATCATCCATGTTGTCTAATTTATTAGTGGATAACACTATATGTGTCTCAATCACCGTACTCATGATTATTAATGGAACATGAGTAAAATAACTCTATGATTATTGTGGAGATCCGTTAGTACATACCGTTAGGCTTGATAAACTTTTGCTGATGTGGAAATCATCGAGTAGCAAATAACCTTATATTGAGATGGAACACAGTAAGTGTCTCGATCACCATACTTGTGATTATTAATGGAACATTAGTAAAATAATTCTATGTTTATTGTGGAGTTCGGTCAGGCCATGCCATCGGATTTGATAAACTTTTGCTGATGTCATCGAGTGGCAAATGACTTTGTATTGAGATGAATCTTCAAGTTACTTAATAATTACTTATTTCATCTCTACAAAATAAGCTCACTTTTCTTTTTCATTCATCCAATATATAGGCCACTTTTTTATTAGAAATAAAGACAGAAAATAACTTTACTAAAATACCCCTATTTAATGTCATATTTCTACATTCTCAAGTAAAATATCCCTATTTAATGTCATATTTCTACATTCTCAAAAGAATCTCTCTTATTTAATAAGGGCATTTACGAAAAAATAGTGATAAAATCAATTTCTCTCATTGAATTAAATAAATTTTCTTAATTCAAGTAAAAGTCAAACTGAGTCTATCCTTTTGGACAGAGAAAGTAGTTACTCAACAAAACACTTGTACCAAAAATAGGCACATGAAGTGTTACAGAGGTAATTGTAAGGCTCTTTCCTCATATTTGATGAATAACCCTAATTCTAAGGGATGAAAATTTTCTTTAGTTTTTTATAACATTTCAATAAAAGATACCCGATAACTTTCTTGAGCACGCAACAGAATCTGGAAAATCGACCATAGGGTTTTAGGAACCTTGTGGGCAATTTCAGAATCAAATTTAAGCTTGATATATGAAATAGGTGTCTTTGATCGATAACTCAAAGCATGTGTGATCGATCAAAATTTTTTGTCTTTTTTGATACATTGATCCAATCGATCTCTCAACATGTGTACGATCGATCGGCTGAGTTTTTCTATGGCGATTTAGAAGATTTTTTGTTATGTTTGGACTTTATTTCCTTGTGCATCCTATATATACTACTTAGAACGTGTATTGGTTAAGAGATCAGAAAAATACTTATAATTGTAAGGCTCAAACAATTATTGAGAGTGCTTTTAAGGGTTTTCAAATGGAAAATTTCTATAGAAATGTAAGATTGAAAAAATACAAGATGTGTTATTGGTGGATTGTCTCAAAGCAAATCATCAGGTAATCTAGGCTGTGAGTAGGACTATGATTATAACCTTAATCTAGTTATAATAAAGCCTATGGAGTTTTTTCCGATAACGGTTTATCCGGTAATTACGGCAGTATTTTTTATTTATGTTATTAATTTTATTTTGTTATCTTGCTTGATGGTTTATCCGATTGTTAAGGGTCGATTATCCATAACAAGTGGTATCGGAGCACATACTTTGTGCTTGCAATGGAGCTATTGGTTTAGGGATTTTTTATTTGAAAGAAATCACCATGGAGAACTCAAGGGACAAGATTGTGATTGACAAATTCGATGGGTCAAATTTTTCTTTTTGGAAGATGCAGATCACAAATGTTCTTTATTGTAAGGATATGTGGAAGCCATTGAATAAGAAGTCGAAAGATATGGAGTAAGACAAGTGAGAGGTCTTGGATCATAAGGATCTTACCTTGATGAGGTTGTGTTTGTCATGTGACGTGGCCTTTAACATTGTAGACAAAACAACTACCATGTCTTTCATGGAAGTGTTGTCAGATATATGTGCAAAATCTTAATCGATGAATAAGGTACATCATATTTGATGCTTGTTTTATACTCGGATGAATGATGATGCTTTAGTTTTCAAGCATGTCAACAAGCTCACGTAAATCATCACCCAACTGAGCTATGTTGAGATTGATTTTGACAACGAGGTTAAATCTTTGACTTTGATAGTCTCACCATCGGAAAACTGGAACGGTTTGGTTATAACTCTTAAAGGCGCAGTAGGGAAAACAATGTTGAAGTTTATTGAAATGCATGATGCCATCATAAATGAGAAAACTTAAAAGATGGATAGTACTCCGAAATTATCAGGTTTCGGTCTTTAGATGGAGGGTAAAAAGTGGAATGGTCGGTTAAGGTAAAGGGGGAGGTAATAACCAAAACTCCACGAGAAATTCGAAAGGAAGTTGGAATTGTAAACAAGAAGGGCACTTCAAATTAGCATGTCCTTCATTGAAAGCAGGTATATCGACAAATTTATAGGTGTGGATATTGGAGAAGCGCTTGCTAGCATGGATAATTTGGTCAAAGATTCGAATCGTTGGATCTTGGATTCGGGGTGCTCTTACCATATGTGTTCGAATAGGGCGTACTTTCACAAGTACAAGGCAGTCGATAGGTGTTTGGTTTGCATGGGTGAAGACATGGTATGTGACATTGCTAGTATTGGAACGGTGAAGCTCAAGACACGTAATGCTCCTAAAGAACTAAGGGAGGTAAGGCACTTCTTGAACCTTAGAAAGAACCTTTTTTCTTTAGTCTGGTACGATACCCAAGAGTATTCTTTCAAGGGTTAAGGTGGGGTGTTGAAGGTGCTAAAGAAAACCATTTAGTTCTTGAAGGAAAGAAGATCAAAGGTAATATCTATGAGTTCCAAAAGAGTGCAATTATAGGTGGAGCTGCAGGAGGGGTTACTTTTGCATGTGGAACATCCGTTATAGCTTCAGTTTTCTCTAAAAGCGATGATTGAGTGAGTCCAAATGAACATGGTGGCAAGGCTCTTAAGATCAACGTTAATAAATATGAGATCGTGGTTGACAAGGCGGACAGTGGTTTTGTCGGTAATCAATGGGGTATAGCTTGGAAAGAAAAGGGTGATGATGGTAAAAAGATCGTCAACAACTGTTCGACTAAGGTAGTGGGATTGGCGGATTGGCTAGTCCAAAAGCATCTCGATGAGGTCCTATCAAAATTGAATGTCTTGGATGAATTCGAAAGAAGTTTGGATTCATCGTACTCATCTCGATAAAGAGATGGTAGTTGCAAGAAAAGGATAAAGAGTAAAGACAATGATGTGTGGTGAAGCACTTAGAGCCACGGGATTGTTTGGTTGACCGGATGTTTCGCTAAAGGTGGAGATTGTTGAGAGATTGGCAGAAATCCATTACGCAACGGAGATTGAAAAATCTACATTAGAGTCTCGGGAATCTTGTGGGCAATTTCAAAATCAAATTGAAGCTAGGTATGTGAAACATGTGTCTTTGATCGACCGCCCATAGCTTGTATGATACATTGGTCCGATTGATCTCCCAATATATGTACGCTCGATCGGCTGAGTTTTTATATGGCGGTTTAAAAGATATTGTTTCCTATTTGAACTTTATTTTCTTGTGTATCCTATACACAATACTTAGAGTGTATATTAGAGTATGAGAATTAAAAACACTTGTAGTTGTGAGGCTCGAACAATTGTTAAGAGTTTTTTGAAGGGTTTTAAAAGGAAAAAAACTTAGAGATGTGTAAGATTGGAAAAATCCAAGAGGTGTTCTTGATGGATTGTCGCAAGACAAATCCTCAAGTAATCTAGGTAGTAAGCAGGTAATATTGATCAAGTTATAATAAAACTTGTGAGGTGTTATTGGTTTTGTTTCACTATACTTCTTGACGGTTTGATGATTATCTTTTCGTTGTTGTTGCTTCCGTGATCTTATACGGATAACTAGTTCTACCTCAAAATTAATACGGGTTGATTATCCACAATACTTTCAAATTTGTACCGATTTAATTTGTTCTATGAAATATCTTTCCATTGCTAGAAGGTCACTTCTAAGAAGTATGCTTGCTTTTGGAACAACTTTTCATTTCTAATCATTAGTTGCTGCTAAACCCACCAAAAGAATTAAGGATGCCTGCTTAGTTTGTAATATAATTAATCTTTAACGTACAAAAATTGGTAGTGTCATTTTCATTAAAAGGCATTCTTTGCAATCTTATTGTACTAGCACTATCATAGAAGTTAAACTCTCGTATT
>MKEJ01028780.1:0-18892 GCA_001753735.1 Embelia ribes
ACTCCAAGATCACATTCGTGTTCAGCTGCTCAGCCAATTCGAAGAAAAAAAAATAAACCAATTAGTGCAATGGCAAAGGAAGTACAAAATTGCAATGGCCAATTGTGCATTACCCTCTAAACTGAAATAAAATTGACACCCAAAAGGCCTAGGAAACAAAAGAAACAGGAAATTGACATCAATATCACAATGAAAAATGATCATCCACGTATCAATCAGTCCCTCGACTCAGATTGAAACTATGTCAATCTCCCGAAAATGAAATCCAGCTAAAACCTAAGCCAACATACTCTAGCAAAAAAATAGAGATATATGAGAAAGTACAAGACAAACAAAAGCACCTTCCAAGATAAACGGAAAAATTACTCAATATCACAATGGAGAGCAAGCATCCACAAAAATGAAGTTCTTCAACTAAAATTTGAAAAAGCAAAACAAAAAGACACTTGCAATTCTGAACTCGCACCCAATAAGTCAAGGAACTCTGGACTTAATTTAACAAAAAGCATAAAGAGATGCACTACGCTAAACAAGACTAATAAAAAGTGCCCCCCAAGATTGCATTCTTGTTCGGCTAATCAGCTAATTTAAAGAATTCAAGATTCCTATTTGATCTGATGGCAAAGGGAGTGCGAATGCAAATCCCCCAATTATGCATTACCATGAACTGAGGAAAAGACTTGGCATTGAGTGGCCAATGAAGGAAAAAGGGACATTAAAAACAGCTTGTAAACAAAAGAAGCCAAAAAATGGCTTGATATTAGTACGAAAAATAGGCATCTACAGTCAATCAGTTTTCCAACTGAAATATGGAAGGCAACATAGTTTAGCAAAATGACAGAGGGATACACTTTGATAAATAACAAGACGAATTAAAACATCCTCAAGACTGCATTTTGCTGGCGTCCCAGGCAGTGAAAAGAAGTAAAGATATCAATTTAAAGAAAGTCAAGTGAATACAAAACACACTTGTTAGGTGAAACCAGGATTCTAGTCATAAGCTACAAAACACACTCAAGATTGCATATTTGTAGGATGCTCAGCGAATTGAAAGAAGTAAAACAGTCAATTAATGGAATGGCAAGTGAATTATAAAATACACTCTTACACATAACCAAGACTCTTGGACATAATTAACAAAATGGCAAGAGATTGTGATAAATGAGAAGACAATTTAAAAACACCCAAAGGGTTATATTTTTGTCGGCTGCTCACCCGAATTCAAAGAATCTAAGAAACCAATTAATTGAAAGCAAGTTAAGTACAAATTATGCTCTTTAGGTGTAACCAGCCTCTGATCATAATTTAGAAGAATGATAGAGAGATACAGTACGATAGGCGACAAGACTAATTAAAAGCATCCTTCGGATTGTGTTTTTGTTAAGCTGCTCAGCCAATTCAAGCAAGTAAATAAACCAATCACCGACGGGCAATCGAAGGGCAAAGTACACACTTTAGTTGCAACCCAGATTATGGACATAAGTCTAGGAAACAATGAAGGGATATAATACGAGAAACTAAATAAGAAATTCACAATGCCCTTAAGATAACATCTTTGTCGGCTGATCATCAAAGAGACCAATTAATCAAATTAGAAGTGAAGTACAAACTTGCACTCTCAAGGTGTAACAAAGATTCCTGTCATAATAATCCAAATAATTGAAAACTTCACCACAATAAAAGCCAAGACTAGTAAAAAAAAAACACTCATATAACGTGTTTTCTGCTCGGCTTCTCAGCCAATTCGAAAATGCACGACATGCAAATTACCTGTAAAGCAATTCATTCCCTACTTAAGACAAGAATCAGCATTGAACGCATCATTCCCTAGACAAAACTACTAATATAAGGGCATTTCCACTAGTATATCTTTTCTCACATCCCCTAATTTTTTAATTCATTATACCACAAACTCTAAAATGGAGGCTGAAATATGAAAAAGCTCACACCAGATCCCTAAAACTTAAAAAAAAGCATTGGGATCAAGGGGGTCCCGGGCTCGGAAATTTCTATGGAAATTATGTACAAATTTTGAAATTTTGTAATAATTTCTACAATGCCACCCCCACCAGAAAAAAAAAAAAATCTATGAAACCCTTACATAGATATGTAGGACCTGGTCGCCAACCCGGAGATCCTGGTTCTGCCCTGATTAGCACGAAAAGTGATCCTCTAGTTCAAGGGGATCAGTGTAGCAAAACCTCTATTTTTCAGGGGATTGAATAGTATTAGATACATCGGTATACGCATTTAATCATCAAATGCAGAATCGAGGCCATGTGACCCATGGGAGTGCCCTAACTTCAAAACCCTAAATAATAATAATAATTATTATTATTATTATACCTCAGAAGAGACCTGAGCTGGAACTGCAGGAGTCACCGATTCGATAAACCGGTCCAAATTCGTGACAGGTGGCGGCGGCGGCCCGGGAGGAGACGATGTTGAGCACACCGATGGAGGCTTCGACAATGCGGTCGACCCGTCCGAGCTCTCCGAGTCGGTCCGATTCTCCACCTCCGGTCTAACCGCTCGAGCTTTCCTCTGTTGCTGCTGTTGTAAGAGCAGCTGCTGCTGTCTGCGGACCGGCGGCGGGTTGTAGAACCGGTCGCCGCTGTGAGTCCGGGACACGGCCCCTGAACCGGACATTAGATACAATTGCTATATATCTATATATATATATAAAATATATATTGCTGAATTGGGATGGATTAGAATTTAGAGATCAATACAATGGGGGTTTAATTGGACAATTTGGAGATCGATTGAGTAGTTAGATTAGGGTTTTTGAGGTTTTAGGCGAAGTCGTTTCGGGCTTTTGTGAGTGTTTTTAAAGATTTGGGGGATTTTTTGTTGTTATAAGAGAAGAGGCAAAAGACTTAGAGAAAAAGAACAAGAAAGCTCTCTGTGGACTGCAGAAGTTTTATGTGGTTAATGACGGATTTACCCCCCTTGACTTGCTAGATTTACGGGTATTTATTTGACTTGGATTGCTCTGGGTTGCCATCATTTATTTTTGCCATTTTAATTATAGCATTTATAATAAAATACTCTTTACCACTAAATTCTGAGCAAAGGCTCTCTTTATTCTTGGTGGAAATTATTTTTTACAATAATAGCTTTTTTTAATGCATAAAATCCGCCCTACTGCGGATAAACTTTACATCAAAGCAGAACGAACTTTTTGACATTATATATTATTTATCTTGGATTAGATTTTGTGATTTTGACTTTGAAATTTTCTTGTAATAGTAGCAAACATAACAATGTCTTGGCAAAAATTTCAAGATCCGTGTATGCATTAATAAAAGAGTTAAACTTCTACACACCAATGGTGTATTCAGCTCGTGCACAATTGGCTCACAAAATTACGCTAAGTATCATATTATTAATTAATAAATTTTAAAAGAAAATATAATCACTTTCCCAATAGGATATGCTTCAAAAAAATGTCGTTCGATATATTTCTCGAGCTTGTACTCCTGCGATTACACCCCATCTCTCTCTCACCATTGACTGAAACCTCCATCCGTCGAATTACCCAGCGGTGAAGGACAAAATTACGATGGAAACATTATGGTCATACAGAGATACAAAACTCCCACTCCCTCTCCATCGAACATAATAATCATGCATGGCTGAGTGATGACCTCTAATTCCACCGCCACTGTGCGACAGTTGCGCGATAGGATCCAACTTTAGCGCACCACCGCCATGCGATGGCCTCCACACAATAGCCCTCCTCTTTGGCCTAATCCTGGCAACGCCTTATGCTCTGGTGACAGCCTTCCCTCCTTGGCCCTTTTGTCTCCTTCATGATTCTCCAATTTGTGTATCAAGGGGAAGAGAGTATATTTTTATTAAGATTAATTAATTAATTAATAGAACATTTGATGCAATTTTGTGAGCCGAAGATGCATTAACTTGTTTTCCCGTTAGTGTATAAAAATAAAACTCTTAATAAAAAGCCTCAACCCCCAAATTCTGATAGGCCATGTTATGACACATTTCAAACAAACTCACTACATAGATTTATTTCCGAGTACTTAAACACCCAACGGAGGGTTGGTATTCTTTTCTCTGGTTGCTTATAAGTTCGATCATTTTAGGTTTTTTTTTCTTTCTAAAATTCTAAACACTATTTAGAACGTTTCACAACAAATTTTTTAAACGCAGAAAGTTTTCTAAAAATATTACAATAACTTATTTTAAAGGGAAAGTTAATATTCATAATTATTTCATTAAAAAATAAAATTTTCCACCAAAATAGAATAAGTACACCAATAGATTAAAAAATTATTTTTTGACAATTTACTATTTTTATGCATTAATTTTTTATAGTATATAAATGAATTTTTAAAAATACAGATAAAACACATTTTTATTTTGTAAGAAGAATTGATTTGTAGAAAGTTGGAATTAAAAATTTAATGAGAAAGACAAATGTGAGTGCTCTCAGCTGCTCTTGTTCTAAGATGGAATCATTTGTTATTTTAGCCTGCACAAAATAGAACTTTGAATCTATATGCATCCAATTGTTCCTGTAAACAAAAATAAACTAATTTACTTGCTTATAAGCTACAATCAAACAAACCTTGTATTTCTTCCAACATTTTTTTAACCAATACAAAAGAAACTTTATTTCTACCATTGTTAAAAATCAAATGAAACAAGGTGGCTGGTAAAAGAGTTACTGCACAGTACAACATGGATTCACACTAACGCAAGCTGAGCAGTCTCGGCCAGTTTCGATATTACAAGTTCAATACAAAATCAATCAATGTACAGCAATAAACTAGAATCTAATGTCTGAAAATGGTAATGAAAGTTGAATCCGATGCTGAAAAAATTGAACATTCATCTTTGTCGGGTAGAGGGGTTAGTCTGGAAGAAAATAATAAAGATTACGAACAAAGCATTGGGAGTGAACTAGCAGACTTGAAGTTGGCTGTAATTGAGTTGGAGATGCTGAGCTTTTGATTTTCCTAATTCCATTATTTTTCCTGGAAGTATAAAACACAAGGCACCACCATGTGACTACTATCGAATATCTCAGATCATTTACACCCCACCACCATGCCTGAGTAGTCAAATGCACCACAGTTTCTGGCTTGAAGCCGCAGGGGAAAACAATCATAGTAACAAAACAAATCCATCTAAAACTAAGCCAAGCAGTAATATTCCGAGGTTTAAAGTAGCCATAAAAATATGAAGCGTACAGGGTTTCACCAGATGAACAAACAGATACCAGGTCAAAAATAAACCAAGTTACTAGCACATAAATGTAAACAAAAATAAAAGACACGAGATCATACATCCTCAAATGCTACTGTAGCTGACTTTTCACTTCTTAGACTTCTTGGATCCCCTGCTCAAAGAAAAACAAAAACACGGGTCATATTTATGTTAATGCAATTAACAACTGAGAATTAAGAGTCCAAACCCAGTAAACTTACTGAGCTGTTGGCACTGCGGCTGCAGGAGGTGCTACTGGTTTCTCAACTGGCCCCTGTGAAAATTTGGAAACCACAAAAATTTGTTGGAAAGAACAGAAAGCTCAGCATTGTCATCTATGTATCATCATTGTCTGACAAATTTATTTAAAAGGAAGAGCAAAAAAGGGACTGAAAGATGCATGCTAAACAATGGCATAACACCCTAAGGTTAGCATGACATCAAAACGATGCACCAGAGGCAAAACAGGTAATCAATATTCAAAAATGATAAAAATAATATGATGTTTGGTTGTGTATTAAGAAACTTTGTTTTGAATTGACACTTCCCTTTCGCACTACTATGACATGGCTAGAAACAATGAACACTAATACTTGATGTTTTCATGTGTTGTTCTGCTACCATAATTACCTTTTGATAAAGACTAGAACAATTCTTTGAAGGTTCTCAATATGAGATATTTTCAATGGGATTGCTCAAAAACTCTTTAGTGATCAGTTCATAACCAAATAAAAGACCTGAGTAGAAAAGCCTAATCCAATGCATCATACAAGAGAATTGGGAAAGGTGAAAATAATTGGCCCACAAACTACATACTAAGGTAACTGTCAAGTGCTGCGGGTGGACCTTTATATGAAGACTACATTACTATCACGTCAAAGAATCAAGTCTTCAGATTCTCTTAACAAGTTCCCTAAAATACATAACAAAAGAGATTTATATCCATTTTACAAAATTTCTTTTTATTACACTCCGCATCAGGTAATCTCATGCCCTTTCACTATTGTTTGTATAAATTTCCACACTCCCATTACATAGTGAGAAAATATATTATTATTCATTAACTTTAAATGTTATTTTATTAAATATCAACATTTATTTTTTTAGGCAATGAATAGTAATGATGTGAATGGGAGAGAAAATATTAAATTTTCCAATATCATGGAAACTGATGTGAGAGGAGAGAGAAAATATTAACTTTGTACATTTACATAGTGAAGAGTGGTTATATAGATTTGAGTGACCATTTAACCAATAATCCATTTTAGGTAACCAGTAGATAATCTAAGTGAAATCAAAAGTTCGCATCATTTTTTGGTTACCAAAACTAGGGATACAACCCCTTTTAGCTAATATGGTGTTAAGGCTTTTACGATCTTTTCCTAATTTCCATAACCAAATGCTAAGTAATGTAAACTTTTGACCAAAAATTAGATAACCAAGTGATTACCTAAAATGAAGAATATGGACAATGGTTTCACAAATTTAAGGAACTACTATTCATTACCTAAACATATGAAATTGATATTTCTCTCTAATGTTACAGCACATTCACATACTTAAAAACTTAGTATTTTCTCCCTCCTTACATCGCTATTATTCATTATTTAAAAATATAAAATATAACAATTTTATAATATTAAAATTTAAAAATAACAGTCCAAGGTAATTGTTGATAATAACTTTTATTATTATGTAATTGGAAAAAAATATCATTGTTGAAAGTATATATACTGGTATGTATGAAATAAAAAAAATGAAAATGATAAACAAAAAATAATATTTAAATGCTATAGAGAACATTATAGGTAATATATCACTACAAATATAAATTCTAAAAATGGACATAAAGCTATTTTGTTATGTATATTGAGGGAATTTGTCAAGAAGAACTGATATAAATGATCCAAGGCATGGAAAAGTATATATTACCTGGGCTAAGCGCTCCTCTCTCCTTGCTATCTTTCTCTCCCTGCTTGCCTTGTTCTTGGCACGCTTGGCCTCGAATTGGTCAGACAAAGTCTTCTCTCTCGCCTTCTCAGCTTTAGACTTGTGGATACTCTCCATGAGCACACGCTTGTTCTTGAAAACATTACCCTTGACCTTCATGTACATGTCATGATACATGTGCTTGTCAATTTTCTTGGCCTCCCTATACTTGCGGAGCAAACGCCTCAGCACACGCATCCTCCTCATCCACAGTATTTTGGTGGGCAACCTAGCCTCCCTGGTGCCCTTACGCTTACCTAATCAGGAAAACCAATATCAACATACAAAATAAAAGGTTTATGAGTATTTGATCCACAAGCCCCTTTTTGTCAAGTTCATAAGCTTAGTTCAACATAGGCATGGGTGGCTCCTACTTGTTTTGAGTCATATCTTGGATAGTTCATATAAAAGGTTTTGAAAATGAGAATCTACACAGGTTTTAGAATTTTGACACATGAATGCGAGCATTTGTAAAATTAACAAAACCCATAATCAGAATTGAAAACATTAGTAAACAAGAGTTGATATGTAGACAGGAAAAGTACTGAACTGAAAGTATTGGCAATCGCCATGAAAACCAACATGCCAAGGAGCCGCAATTTGTTCAGTTCATAATCTTAATTTATAGCAGCCACGGATAATATTGATACTACAGTAAAATCTTCTACAGAACAAAGGATTGTGGTTAGCAGAATCCATGAATACATTTAATTACTGATAACTATTACAGAAATGAAAATTAACAAAAAGCATTTCCATAATAACAACACCCGATGTTCGTAGTCAGTGCAAAGCCACATATAGTTACTGATAACCATTAAATAAATGAAGATTAACAAGAACCACTTTCAGAATACCCTATGTTTGTATTAAGTTTTATGCTTAAGAATATTACCGTATCCAGAATGACGGCCCTTTCGCTTGGCCTCCTTCATCTTACGAGCACGAGAACGTGAGTGAATCTTGGTCGGCTTTCTGATGATGAAGCCATCCTTGACCAGCTTCCTAATGTTTTGCCCTACAAATCAACAAGCCAAGGGCAAAACTGAGCAGGACTTGAACATAGCAAAATTTAAGCAAGCAATAGTGTTGTCTAAAGGGACTAACTCCTGCTACAGAGAAAGTTGACATAGAAGATTGAGCTATGCTAACGAGAGTGCAGAAGAATGCACAAATTTATCATGTTTCTTGAGTGTTCCAGTTAGAAAAACAATGCGATTATCTCAACTCAGAGAAACAAGCTATTAATGAAATGAAATGTGATAAGGTGTCGAGACAACACAAGTGGAAGCATATCTTTTCCCTTGAGGCAAACATAAACCGAGTGTGAGTGTCAACATTAGATAGTCGGCCACAGTGCAGATAAAAACACAAACAACTGCAGCTTGAAGAAACTAATGAATAGAGTTTAATCACTCAGCATAATACAACTACAGTAATTGCGAGAGTACGGATACCTAAACATAGGAGCAACCACGAGAACAAAGAAAAAAGAGTCGAAACTCAATTGCATGTTAAATCCAGCATACAAATCGATAATCAATACGCTTAACCAACTAATAGTTATTTGCACTGAAATAGACCAAAACTTGACATCTTTTCCCTGATTCCTCAGTAATGTGAAAGGTGGTAACATAAATTCATGGAACCAAATTCAGTACTTTAAATCAAATTCATGGAAATCTTCCCCAGCTTAGTTCTATACATATATATAAATTGAACATATTGTAAGAACACTCCTACCAGTTACTCTGAATGGGCCTCCGTCCAAAATTTAGGGGTTAAAATAAAATCTAACGGGATGCTCATGCCAGTGTATGTAATAAAATTCAACGCATAAGAAATAGGGGTTTGCTAGAGCATTCCAGAGACCACTGTTGGTCCCCAATATCATTTTTTATATGGGGTTTGCTAAAGCGTTCTAGGGACCACTGTTGGTCCCCAATATCATTTTTTAGGTCCAAGTTATTTTGTGTCATCATTCCTGCATATACGTTATAGGATTAAAATTTAGGGGATGATAAATAAATATATTTGTGGAAATGCCCTAATGCTTTAAATAGGATTGTTTGGTTGTAACTTTCTAGTTTATTCCGTCCAAAACAACAAATAAATTGAGCTTAAAAGCTGGACAACCAAATATTATCAGAAAAACTCAGAGCTTACAAGTTGTAACCAAACAAACCCTGATTATAAAAAATAGCTATGAAGCATTACACGGTTTGCACCTAAGATCTAAAGAACGTAAAGAAACACCGACAATTTCACCAAAATCCGAATCTTAATAACAGTTACTTAATGGGAGCTAAGATGTATGTATGTACGTATCGAGCGAGATATATATATATATATAAAGAGAGAGAGAGAGAGAGATTACGGGAGTTTGCCATGGAGATTTCGTTGACTTCATTAGGATCAAGCCAGACCTTGCCCTTCCCGCACTTTAGCACCTTCGCCGATAGCCTCTTCTGAAGCTTCAACGACACCATTTCCTCTCACTTCTTGCTGCAGCGAGCGAGATTGAAAGAGAGAGGGAGAGAGAGAGAGAGAGTGGTGAAGATTGAACGCTAGGGTTTAGTTTAAAGGATAATTGCAGAACCGGTCCTACAGCTTAAACATAATTCATTTGGTGCCATTGGTCCATAGTAAAAATACGAAACGGTAGAAAAATCTTATAACAATATGTTATTTCATCAACCTTAGTGTTCAATTTAAGCGATAATTGCATAATCCATTCTCACCGTTTAACATAATTCGATTTGGTTCTCGTAATTTCGAGAAAAATTATTCACATAACAAATAATTATATATCAAACTGTACAAACACTTTTGTGAAAATTTACAATGTGGCTATATAGGTGTTGTATAACTGTTGTATATGATTTCTATAGATATATCATACTCTAGTTTTAATCGCGACATTATTATTTTTCAAGTTTTTTATATGTGACACACTGTGTCCGTATTTCAAATTATAAAAACTACGTCTAAGTGATTGTTTTATTGCTTAGTATTAAGATTGTTCATCGGTTCGGTTCGAGTTAAACCCGAATTGAAATTCAAAAATCCGAAATTCGAACCAAATTTTTTTTAACCTAACCGAACCCGACATTCATTAAAAATCGAACCGAGGAAGTCGGACCGAACTCGAAACCCAAACCGAACCCGAAACATCATTAAAAACCGTCAATAAACCGAACCCGAACTATCATTAAAAATTGAAATTCAAAAATAATTAAATTTTTTATTTAATATTTAATAATTTCAGGTTTTGGGTTTAAACCCGAAATTTTTCAGAAAACCCAAACCCGAACCCAAAATTTCACAAAACACAAAATGTTTTCGGTTCTAAACCCGAATCCGAACCGTCACTAAAAATTTGAAACCGAATTAAATCGGTTCGATTTAGTTCGGATTTCAGTTTATCCGAAACGATGAACAACCCTAACACCGACATCTTATAGAATTAATCCTTTTTCACACACAGAGCACGATTCACAAATTAGCATACATGCTACGTATAGATTTTCCCTACGAATTGCCGGTTTGTTTAATTATATTATGAGCAATGGTATACCTATAAAAATTATGTAAAAAAAATATATAAATCTATATGTGATTAAATCATGCGAATCGATATAATTTCGATATAATAAAATGTTGCACGTGAATCGTCTTTCTTATGCAATTTGGTTTAGTTGTAAATGTATTTCATGGGCAGAGAAGATAACTTTTAGTAATATAAATAAATTTAAGACTATTACATAGCAACTTTATTATGCCATATAAGCAATTTTTATTAAGCTAATTTGCTCAAAAAGTTACTTAGCTGGCAGGGCTTTTAATGGTTGGCTTAGCCATAGTGATGATTTATCATATGCTAGATAACTTATAGTAGTCCGATGCTAGACAACAATTAAATTTTATAACAATTTTTGATAATTGAACTTTCATGCTTGTCCTTTTTTTTTCCTTTTATTTATTGAAATAGATTTGTTTATCATTACATGCTAGATAGAGGATGACGTAGGAGATGACGAAAATTTTGAGATTCAATTTTTAATATAAAGTGTCATTAAAAGTTTGACAACATGCATTAATCTAAGCAAAGAAACAACTCTTGATACAACCTTAATTTTATTGGATATTGATTTCTTACCCTTTTTTTTATTTTTATTTTTTACTTTCAAATGATACTATGTAGTGTTTGTTGAATTCGAAATAAGTTATACTTCTTCCGTCCAAAAATAATAGTTCAATTTTCTTTTGTACAAAGTTTTAGATGGAATCAAGAAGCAACTATTTAAATTTTAAATTAAATAAAAATATCAAATCTAACCAAACAAAAAAAAAATCCTCAACAAGTTTTATCTTATTCTCCTTTCTAATAACTAGAACATTAATGAGAAATGTGGGTGAAAAATAAACCATATCGGTATTTCTATTTTCAAAAAGATTTTGGTACACCACTTGTTAGTACTAGCTGATACACGATGGATTTAGAACGCTAAACAAATGCGATCCAACGAGAGCCTGTAAGAGTTGTATTTCGGTAAACCATATCAACAATGTTCCGAGACTAGCTATTCAAAAGAATGTCCCAACAAAAATCGAGCAGGGGAAAATAAACTAGGGAAAAAATGGCAATTTTTCATATATTATTGTTTTCGTTATTTTTGTTTAAGAAAAAAACTGGATGCATCAAGTTCAAAACTTCCAGTTTATTAATGTCAAAACATTAAATAAACTCGGTTTAAAAGATACGTCTAAATGTTATCCGGATTTTAAACAAAAAACTTAAAAAGTTGGAACTTATAAGCTAGTGAAAGGTTCTGTATACTCTTGTCGCTAATCGCAATGAAGTTACTTTTCGTCTTAACGAAAATAAGGGTCGCAGACGTTCATCAATTAAAAGTATCCCTTCGTGAGACCTTTTACATCGAGGCGGCCTCAATTCTTCGTTTGTATGTTGTATGCATTGATTTCGAAGCACGGGTTCCATTGTGAGAAAAATACGCATTATTAGGAATCATCTGCATCTAAAACCGGAGAAACAAAAGAAAACAAGTGCTACGCGTAAAGAGTTGATATTAGTAACGATTACGGAGGTTAACCCAACAGCGCAAGCCAAATCCAAATTTAGAAAAGCTTCTGAAAATGCAAAGTTGAAGGGCTCGCAGAGCCCAATCACATTTCCGATTTAGAGACCAACTTTTTGATCATAAGCCACTTGCTAAGCAAGAATTTGCTTCTTACGATAAGAATTCGAACTAGAGGAAAGCCGATATAATTTCCAACAAATTGGTGTTATCTCTTGAATGTCCTCGGACCTTGCTTCTTCTTCTTGCTAAAGAAACAAAAACACATGAACTAGATCAGCTGACTAAAATGGTTACGGATTCAAAAAACAAATCAAATAGCTCACCTTGGTTGAGTCTCGTCATTTGTCTGCTGTGGAACAACCCTATTCGGCTTCTTGCCTTGTCCAGATGCCACCTCATCCATGCTTTGGCCACGCCTTCGGTACCTACCACCGGATGCTACAAACCCGGGGCAAGGCCTGTAAGCTTTTATAGGCCACCAACCAAAGCCTGGAACCGTTGCTATACCTCCTTGTATCCTCCCCNNCAACCCCCACCCCAAAAAAAACTACAATTGTATCGCAATATTTTAGTGAGTTTCGAAACTCAAAATGGAAGAGTAAATAACACCAATCTTATCAGAAAAATTTATGGGGATATGATATATCACATGCTGAATATAACAAATATTATGATGCGCCTATCCCTGATAACTTATATTTTTTGATGACATATTAGCATATCACCAAACATGGTATCGGAGCAGATAGATGTCCCTTGTTCAAGTCTCAACAAGTTTCTCTGCATCCCAATTAAAAAATAAGATAATGCGTCCCTCCCCAACAGTTTAAGGTTTCAAGTGAGAAGATATATAGCACATCATTAACATCATTATGTGGCACAACAAAGAGGCAGGATTGAAGCCTGATCAACAAAAAGTGGTGTACAAGTGATGCGATTATCACTTCTTTCAAGCCCAGATGCAGTGCTGACCCTCTATTGCGTCATATAACACCCCGTTGGAATGAATATTTACTCGTGTAACACGACCGTTTTCTTATTGCAATGTGTAGATATTCTTCTTCCGGCTCGTCAGTTATCTAGAAATGCCATTTAAGTCACTTGTGCATGCACACTGCTTTAGTTAGATAAATTGACATTATATTCAAACTTGCAAGAGTAACATAAGAATTTCAAATCTATGCCATTTTGGGAGATGTACTCTTTTATATCTATTAACTACTGACACATACAAATCTACATGTTAAACTAGCTAGTAGCATAAAACAAAAATATTTAGAAATTGCTACATGCTAAAAGAATTAAAATATGAAGACCTGAAATCTGATAAGACTAAATGATGAGTACAAGACTTGATTATCGGTTTGGATTGGTTTGTACACAAGTAGAGCAACTGCACAAACTTATTTGCTTATATATATATGTGTGTGTGTGAATTGAGGCTACAGAGCAAGCTGCTTTGCTGTCGTTGCAGAGCACGTCTCTGTTGCTCATTTTCAAACCAGAGCTTGAGATTGAAAGGAATATTTTTTACATATAAATTTTACGTGGGACCCGCTCTTCTAATCTTAGGCCTAAGATGTTCAGATTATATCATCAACGCACGTGATTTAACCATACAGTTATTGCACAATTTCATTACAATGCCTATTTTCCAATTGATAAAGAGAGTGAGGTACCTGGTAGAAGAGAGCACTGACTCAGAATCATTGAGTTCTTCTTCTTCTTCTTCCTCATTTTCATCATTATTCGGGATTTCATTTTACTTATTTATCTCAAAGTTTCCTTCTTTCTCCTTAAAAGGGTCTTATAAGTCAGAGCCAATAAAGATCTCTTGAGGGTCCCCTACTTTATTAAGATCACTAACTTCTTCTATATCCATAGGATTGATTACTTTAAAAATTGGATTACTATTAGAATCCGCCATCAGTCACTAATTCAATGGGGTTTGTTGCCTAGCGCAATCATTACTAAAGTCTTTAGTCTATAGTCTTTTCTCTTCCTCGGAAAACTGTATCATAAAAAACATTTTGCATATGACTAATTATAATAACTTATGCATAAATGTTCATGTTCTACATTATTACATACACTATGAGCGTATTTCTTTTAGCGTCCTTGTACGTTTGTCTATTGAGAAAGATCGTTAGTTCATCAAATCGCTTAAGTCAATTAGCTTATATGCTATCATCTTACTAGTGTCCCAACTCCCTTCTTATGGTAGTTGGGTTACTCATATCCATATACCATAAGTATTTGTTTTGTTACTTCAATCCAGCCTCATCTCTGATCTCATACCGCTGTCAGAAACTCCATCAATTGTACCAGTCGCATAGTAGAATGAATTTGCGCAAGAGACCTTCTACCATTGGCCTAGTAAGTTGTCATTGTCTCCATCTAATCATGCTAACATGAAAACAAAATTTACGTTAGAGTTCAAAATACAAAATATGTACTCCTTACTTTTTATTTCCATCATTGCACAACCATCATCACCATACATCATTCGCCAAGTCCAACTACGTCTATACTTATCATCACTTCTCGACTTTTAATCATCTTATGCTCAGTCTTTTATTTTAAGGTCCACTTACATCAAGTTTTTATGCTTAAGTCTTCCGACTTTTCTTAAAACTCAACTCATCTTCTGATGCAAACACTTTCAAAGTTGACTCGTCTCAATATGTTCTACCCAACTCTTGCTTCACTCATCTTCAAACTATGACTTATCCTAGATGAACTCACTACCCAAGGCCAACTAGGGTTTATGTAATCCAGTTAGCTCTAATACCATCCTATCATATCAAGGATCCTGAGCGACCCATTGCGTGAACCTATATGTAGCACATTATATCACTATAGAAGGCAATTAACTATTTACATGTTTTTTATATAAAAAGGTTTTAGAAATGTTCTGCAAGTTTGTTCAGGAAAGTTTTAACTACAAACAACTTCCTTGGAAAATCATCTACCTACTTATTTACATTGAAAACTTATACAACCTACACTTCCTTAACACACATAGAAATGTAAATTCAGTGGCCGATCAAGCCCAGACTCTTCATCTTCATAATCTTAAGTTATTTACTAGCTACTCTTTTTCCTATATCCTCTACCTTCCGACTGTTGTGTGATGATGGTGGGCAAAACACTGAGCTTGTTATTTTTTAGGTTTCCAAACAAAAACATAGCAAATGGTTAGGATATTTTCTAAGTAAAAGTAACACACTTAGTGATTCAAAACAAAACTCATAATACAAGTAAGAAAACAACGTAACTTAACATAATTTGAGGAAAACATCTTATTATAAAAGAAAACTAATTATTTTATTTGTTTGATCATATCTTACTGTCTTACATCATATCTTCATCATCACGCCATAACGTCACACCACATCGATTATCCGCATATCGCATCATACTCATTATCCCACAACCGTATACCAACCATGCTTAAATATATTAGTCGCCGAATGACACACTGGGAAGAACACTTAGCACCAATATGGGAACACAATCCAAGATTTTATGCATAAAAATTTTCAAAAGAGATTCTCCTCCACACCCCAAAGCCTCACAAGAGACTTAAGCGGTACTTAAATAAAAATCTATCCCCCACTCTGGTATAATGTTCTAAGTGCACCAAACGTTTAGATTTTGAAAAGTGGCCAGCATGGCCAATATTTTATTTTCACAAAAATGCCATATTCTTAAAAATGTCATCTCATGTTTCCCCAACCCGCATTCTTATATGACACAACTACAAAGGTATTTACGTCATAATCTTATGTCTCTTTTATGTTCACACATTACGCCCTTGCGCACTTTAGATTATTCGCCAGATTTGTTATTTCGTGATTCACACAGTTAACATTACATCATTACTTTCGTCAGCTTAGTTGTTCATTTTAGTTTGTTGTACATTTCTTTCACTTATATACCATGATTTATCACGCCTGTTTGTATGTAATGTAATGCATATAATTTATCACGTTTGTTTGTATGTAATACAATGCATATTATTTAAGATGTATTACCTACATATGCCTGACTTCGCGTCTTATCATACTTACTTTCAAATGTTATCATGACTTATGCATACTAAGTTCTCAGTTGTTCTTTAGCACTTTATTTTTATGATTGAGTTGCTAGGGTTACGTTTTGGTGCATTGATCTCTGTTCTAGGTTAAATCTTATCGTTTGGTGATCATTTTCCTAGGTCTCGTCGAACTTCCGTCTCCTACTTCAAAATTATTATTTACTCAAGTGTAACCATCAACTTCCTATGGCTACTTGTTACTTCCTTTTTTGACTCGTCTTATAGTTTTCCGTTGACCAGATCACTAAACTTGGTTAGCATTGCAAGATCGACGTAGGAGCTTCACTCATAATTATTTACAATTCAGTTTTGTTCTGCATGAATTCTCTGCTCATGTCGATATATTGTTATCTATTCGGGAGGGTCACCACTCGAGTCTTCATACTTGATTGTTCGTAGGTTATATCCGTCTTACTGTTTGTCATCTTATTTTTTATCCAAACAAAGGGGTTATCATCACTTAATCTCTTTACATAGTCGTTACATTTCCCTATCAAGTTATTCAGATCTGGTACTTCTATTGGTTTCCCCACATTTCTAAATGTTCATAAAGGCCATGTTGTCCATTATTCTATAAGTTATTCTTTTACCAAAGTTCTTGAGATTATTCATATTTAACTAAACCTTAGTGGTGACACAAGTTGAAAAGGTCCAGATGCCATTAATTCAGTCTATCTTACTCATAATGGCATACAATATTTACAACTTGAACCATACTTAGCTTGTTCCCAAAGGATGCAACTTCTATATGCCATGCAATAGCGTAACAGTCTTTCTTACTTTATTTTGAAATATTTATCATATTTCACATGCTTATAGTATCATCATTTATCGTCACGCTTCTTTATGTCTTAGTTTTATCAAACATTTTTATAAATAGTTGGAAATCTCAAAGGGCATTAAAATTTCTAAGGAAATAGCCTATTGTATCTTTGTCACCTTTGAAAAGCCTCTTAAAGCTTCTAATTACACATGATAGGTTTCCACAGAGGTGTCTTTACTGAGTGTTCGCAAATTTGATGTCCAATTTGAGGTCAAAACTAAAAAATAATCACATGCAAGTCATTTCTTAATTTTTTCCATGTTAATTGGTTGACTGATACATAATAACAATAGACTGATTTGCTCTGCCAGAGAAAAATTGCAAGTTTTCCATGGATTTACTCAATAGATTTTACCTTAATCTCATTCATACAAGTCACCATAAAGTTTCCAATCAACATGTGACGTTGGTGTCTTCATGCCTTTTCTACGTCTTCCAAAACAACGAAGTCGAGGTAATTTTATCTCCGAATTTCTCACAAACAAGCCTTGTGAGTTGTTAGGCTTGTATATGGGGCTAGTCTCAAAGCACATACACCAAAATTTCAATTTTTCATAGGCTGAAATGAATTTAAAGCTGAAAATCAAGCACATGCAAGTAAGTTTTAAATCTGTCTATCAGAATCAGTCAACTAATTTAAGCTACCCGTCAACTATTTTGCTTTGTATCAGCTAAAAACACAGGTTTTTCATGGTGAAAACAAAGTCGTTACCTTAATTCCTTTATTATGAGCTTAGTACAAGGCTACTAGAAGTACATACAAGTCCATTCTTGCCAGTAGGGCAAGTCTTGAAGAATTCCTTTCAAAAGTCCACATCAATATCGTATATCCTAATCCGAATGTCACTAATTTATCACTTTCGAGCTTCATATGCAAGTTTAACTCAAATTTTTCATGAGGGTGGAGGTCATCTTACCTTCACAGTGGAATTTTAACCCAGCAATATCGTTATACTTGCTTATAGAAGTTTGTTCAAGCTCGATAATACTTAAAATTGGTTATGGTTTTGTTAATCCTCCATTCTTGCTCTCAAATTTCTCTCCCCCTCTCCCATTCTAGAATAATATCGAGATGCCGAAATGAATTTATATAATATTTCCTGCCCCTTTTTAGAGATATAAGACGTGTGTTTCACAAAATTCTAGGGCTGACACGTAGTTGGACACGTATGTTGTTTTCTACTAAAATGCGTATTAGTCAACTATTTTACTTAATCAGTTGACTGATCATGATAGTCAAATAATGGGACCAATATGTCACATCCTGGAAATTTAGAGAAATTCAGAGAATTTTTGTAACGTCCCGGGAAATTCTGAGTTGATTTTTCACATTTTAATAATATTATATTGTCCGATGTTAAATTATTATTATGTATTTATTTGATGTGACGTGGTGTTTATTATCTTGGAGTTGGATTGTTAGTCTCGTGTGAATATTGTATTGGCTAGCTAGACTTAGAGATGTGTGTTTTAGTGCTTCTATGAAACATGAGTTGTGTTTGGCTTGTAGTAGTGTAGTATGTAGCATGTGAGGTTACTACGAGATTTGGAGATATTTTTCCTAAGTAATATATGAGATTTGGAAGTATTTTTGATAAGTTTGGTCGAGTATTGAAGAAAGTAGAGTATGTTCTTGGTGTTGTT